>CAKNYM010033391.1:0-17678 GCA_932195095.1 Andricus curvator
ATTGAACAAATTAAAAAAACAATATGAGAAAAATTCGAATCACATTTTAAAAGAAAACTTAAAACCTAGAAGGTTTTAAGTGTTTGAAAAGATTAAAAAATAATTAAAAATTTGAAAACATTCACAAATTCAAGGTATTATAATTAATAAGATAAACTACCGGTCAAAAGATTAACTAGACCTCTTTTTTAATGATTGATTAAGTTCAGTAAATTTTAATTATGTCAGAGCTAAAATGTTTTCTTTCTAAAGAGTTGAATGCTCTCAAAATTCTTTATAAAATAAGCCGAGGATGAAGTCAATTTGTCTATTGTTTAAGCAGATATTGCAAAAATAGTCTAAATTTCTAATGTTTACTTAAATTTGAGGTAATATCCGAAATCATCAATATTTTGTAATGTTATTGGGTTCATTTTCAAGCTATTTTTCCGCAGTATCACAACAGCTCAGTAATCGCAAGAACTCAAAGTTGTAACAAAGGAGTTTAAAGAATTTCAATATTCTTCTTGATAAGAAAAATACTTTTGCAAATGTGTGAATCATATAACCGTGAAGTTTCTAAAAAATTGTCCCTCAAAATATATATTTATTTCATTTTTGCTCATAACCTGTTGCGATACTGTGGAAAAGTGGCTTTAAAATGAGCCTAAGAACATTACAAACTGTTGATTATTTTGGATATTACATAAAGTTTAAGAAAACATTAGAGATTTACACTATTTTTGCAATATCTACTTAAAAAATTGACAAATTGGTTTTATTCTGAGTTCATTTCATACTGAATTTTGAGAGCATTCAACATTTTAAAGAGAAAAAATTTTAGCGCTGTCATAACTAAATTAGGAGAACTTAATCAGTCATCAAAAACGAGGTGAACTAACTCCTAGCCGGTAGTGTGTTATAATTATAAGTAATAATTTATGATATGAATACCTATGTAACAATATCATATTTTGAATGTTTTGTTTTAAATATAGTTTTTATTGTATATCCTCTGGTATAACTGCTTACTAATAAGTGTGAATCATAAGAATAATGATAAAATAAACATTTAATATTCGAGTAGTAAATAAATATGCAGTTAGCAATTTATGTTCGTGGTAACTCCTGTAATTGTAACTCCGGTGGTAACGAATTTTTAAAATTCTCTAACTTCATCAATTACCGACGCGCAACGTCTAAGAAATGCCGAAATCTGCAAAGTAACTCTCGGGGCTAGCTCTACCGGCCAAGGGGGCGCTTTTAGTAGCCCCATTTTGACGGAGTCTCTTATTCCATTACATGAGCAATCTCCCACCTCATCTCTGTCCTTACAGGACGAGTAGAGTGAAGAATGGGTGTCACTCGATGGGTAACTTTTTCCCCCCCCCCCCCCCCCCGCGAAAATAGATATGTGGGAGCGAGTAAACAGTGAAATTGGCGGGAAGTCGAAAGTTTAGTAAGCGTCAGTAAGCAGTACGCTTACGCTGTATGCGCTGACACTAAAGACACTGAAACTGCAGAGTGCGAAATTATGGAATATGTGCCGGAAAAGCACGTTGTGTTGAATTTTAAACCTGCAAAGACGATTTTTTTAAAACTATTCAAGCCGTGCGTCACAAAGGGGCTTAACCACTTTTCAACCAAGAAAGAATAAAATTTGTGACCAAATTGTTTTATTTTCAAGCCAAAAAGACGAATTTTCTGTAAAACAGTTATGTTTTCACAATAATCAATAGAGATGAATTTTTAAACCAAAAAGACGAATTTTCTGTAAAACAGTTATGTTTTCTACAATAATCAAAAGAGATGAATTTTCAAACCAAAAAGACCATTTTTCAACAAAAAAGTTAATTTTCAACAGAGATGAAGTTTCAAATAAATAATTGAACTTTCAAGCAATAGAGCCGAATTTTCAACAAAATTACCGAAATTTTAACCATATTTTTACATCTTCAAGCCAAAAAAAAAACAATTTTTCAGAACGCAGTTGAAATTTCAACTAAAAAGTTCATTTTCAATGAAGAAAGTTGACTTTTCTACTAAAAAAGATGAATTCTTAATTCAAAAGATCCCAGTTGGCACAAAATTTGGCGACGTCTTGACGACATCGTTACGACATCTTTACGACAACTTTACGACATCCTATGTCCATGTCGTTAAGATGTCTTTACGGTATCGTAAAGACGTCGCACGATCTGACGATGTCTTTTCAACATCGTAAAGACATCTTAACGACATGGACATAGGATGTCTTCAAGTCGTCGCAAAGATATCGTAACGATGTCGTAAAGACGTCGTCAAATTTTGTGCCCACTGGGATGATTTTGTAATAAAATAGTTCAATTTTCAACAAAATGGTTCAATTTTTAACAAAATAATAAAATATTCAATCAAATAGTAGAATTTGTAACCGAAAGAGATGAATTCTGAACCGAAAAGATGAATGTTAAAAAAAGCATAATTTTCTACAGAAAAATATGACTTTTGAACAAAGAAGTTAATTTTTCAACAAAGTAATGACATTGTTTGGCTGCTTCTTACCGTCATCTGAAATTGTGGGGAGTTAGACTTAGTTTATTTTTCTTTTACTTTATGCATTCTCGGAAAAGGGGCTGCACCTGAAATAAAACTGTA
The DNA here is from genome assembly GCA_932195095.1 of Andricus curvator. Classification (NCBI taxonomy): domain Eukaryota; kingdom Metazoa; phylum Arthropoda; class Insecta; order Hymenoptera; family Cynipidae; genus Andricus; species Andricus curvator. The sequence goes on from CAKNYM010033391.1 coordinate 2,617, forward strand.
AGCTCTGCGCGTAGCCCCAAGGTCAGCGCCGAGCAGGTAGAATGGAACGTTTTCCCACGACTTTTTTATATGTAATTGAGTAAGGAATTTGTTTTCACTTTATAATTATTATTTTCTTCAGAGTTCAGTTCAAGTTAAGTTTTCGTGGTGAGAGGTCCCATTTTGTGAGTGTGAACGAGTCTTGTGTTGGATTATGTCTGTTTGTCATTCTGTGGATTAGATTATGTCTGTTTGCCAATGTGTGGATTCGACTCTGTCTGTTTGCCATTGTGTGGATTAAAGTGTGGCGGACTGGTTGTCTTCCCAATATTTATACATTCTCTCGTAAGGTCTGTAATTTCTGACTTACTTTTGTGATCGCTATTTGATTCTCGGCTTTTTCCTCCACTCTTCAAGTAGAGATTTTTTATGCCATAGAATCAACTCTTTCCTTTGCAAGTAAAATTTGGCTGTGGTTATTTGAACCCCAATACACTCCACTAGCAATTAACTGACTGATCATTGCTCAAACAGACATTTTCAGCCAAATAGTAGAATTTTATTTAAAAAAATAGAAAATTTGTTAAAAATATTCATTCTCTTTGAAGCGTTCTCAGTTTAGCAATACATTTTTAAAAGAAAAACTTGTAAAGTTAAACAATCTCGAAAGTTCATCGCTCAAACTAAACAATCTGAAAATTTCAAGCTTCAGAAATTATGAAACAATTATCAATAAATGGGAAATACACAAGAACTCCAATATGAGGCCAGTTTCGGGGGTTGCCTCGCAGTGGCCGTGGCACTAAATTAGTCGTTGGAAACGTAAACAGTCAGCGCCATATGAGCCACTTCTGTTGGATTTTTCTCCCGCTTTTTTCGCTCCCACTTGCTGCTCCCCCGTACTGCCCGCTTTTATCGCTCGCTACTGGTGGCGATGCATTGCTGACACAGCCTGTGTACTGAGCACGAAGGAATAGTAAGAAATGGTATCACCCTTGGCGTTTACGACAATTCGCTCTGAGCTCGCTGTGAGCTCGATGGGGTGCTCAACCATTTTCTCCATTTTCATTTTCGTGATATATGAATGCGGATTAATGGTGGACTCTCATGGCAGATGAAAGCAGTAGATGAAAACCGAAACTCATGAGAGTGAAAGAGACGGAAAGATCTATTTATCTCTTTCATCTGCCATGGGAGTTCACCATAAGAATCAAAGATGGAGTTGTTAACCCCCCCTCCCCCCAAACTCACGGGCAGTAGCCCCGTGCACCAACAATAGCTTAGTATTGTCAAAACGGTTAAAGCAAAAGAAAACCGGCAAGTATCGAGATCAGTGAATGTAATTTAGTTAAAAGATTAGCAATCGATTGAACATCCCTGGAGTCAACATTTCGACATTTTCTTCCATTGCGACCATTTTCAAAAATTTTTTTCGCTTCACTACTTCATTCATCGCTCTGTGACAGTGGTGTCAGAACGCGGATATCTCTGGCATGCGGAGTAGTGATTCCTGTGTATTTTTAGATTGACACATGGCGTTACATAACCTAAAAATACCCAGGAATGACTACTGCGCATGCCAGAGATACCCGTGTTCTGAAGGTGCTTTTACACATGTGCATGCATGCATGTGCGTACGCATGCATTTACAAGCAGTCATTCCAACCTCTGATAAATCTAGTACGCTTGCAAATGCGCGCGTGCATGCATGCAGCAGAGGTGTAAAATCACCTTTACACTACTGCTCTGTGATTTCGCTCTGTTAAAAAAGCCAGAGCACTTTTTCAGAGCAGAAATTGACAGAAACATGTTTTTCAACACACTCTTTGCAAGAAAACGAAAAACAAAACTCAACCAGTCTGAAATTACCATTGAAATTTACGGCTCATTTCACACTGCGACATTTTACAGAAGTATATTTTCAATTTCAACCAATGAAATTTATGAGACAGCATAGCCGTCAGATTATATCCTAAAAAGAGGTTGAACACCCCTTCGAGCTCAGAGCGAGCTCAGAGCGAATTGTCGTAAACGCCACCTATGTGTTTGGTGAGCAGAGGTGGGACAGGCGACGTCCAAGAATTCGTTAATGCTTGCCACGAATGAAAACTCGTATGCACGGTCGTGCACATGCGCAGAGCTGTTTTCGCAGTCACGTGTTATAGCCACTCCCCTACATTATATTTTGACATCTCGATGCATATGTAGGTTATGTTCGTTTGTGTTTTTATTTTGTTGGGTGTATATCACGTTCCTGAATTAAAATCGAGAAGGAAAATGGCATCAAAAATACGAAAAGGATCTAGAAAGTGTAAGTACTACAATAACATTATTATAATCATTTATGGATTACGTAAGTAAGGGATAAAGTTAATTTCAGTGAACAAAATATTGTAGGTTAATATGTGCAAAATTTTTATATTTTATGAGCATTAAATAATTGCACATTTAAATATGTACTCTTTAAATTTTATTGCAACATTCACAATTTTATTTTACTAAACCGGCAGCACAGAAATGTTCAAAACAAAACACAAGTTCGAAACTTCAAACACGTGTTGACATCGTTGGCATGGCAACCGCCAGTGCGCATGTGCACGACGGTGCATGCGAGTTTTCATTCGTGGCAAGCATTAACGAATTCTTGGACATCGCTGGTCCCACTCCCCACTTACAGGGATACTACTCCTTACTATTCCTTCGTAGTGCTGAGAAACTGCTTGGGCCAGCAATTCTAGGAAAAACTAATTCAAACTGGCGCCAAAAAAGATAGTTGAATTTTAAACCTACAGAGACGAATTTTGTTTAAAAACAATTCAAGCCATGCGCTACAAACGGGCCTAACAACTAAAATATCAATTAAAATAGTTAAATTTTCAACCAAAGAGATAAATCTTCAATAAAAAAATGAACTTCTAACAAAGCAGTTAAACTTTCAATCAAGTAGTAGAGGTAACTTAAATACTAAAATGTTCAGTTTCAAAAATTAATTTTCAACCAAAAACATGAATTTTCAGCCAAGAAAGATGTTGCAGTCAAGGAAGGAAAAAAATTTTCCACGAAATTGTTGAATTTTCAAGCAAAAAAGAAGATTTTTCTACAAAACAGTTGTGTTTACAAAAATGCTCTTGCATTTTTGTAAACTTTTGTGTAACATAACCTCAATGATCTTTTCCCAAACATTACGACCTTACGCGCCAAACATCTAAATCTAATCATACACCCGGCCCACACTCGAAGCCGTTATTCTACCGTGCTCCTTCCACTTCATCCTAGTAAACTCCGCCCACTTCTTTACTTCACCCACCAATTCACCCAGGGGCCTTATTCTTGAGATCGTGCGACTAATGTCGCATGCGAGAATTCTCGCATGAGAGTTTAAAATGCTATTCTTGAGTACCGTTCGAGATGAGTATGCGAGAATTATCGCATGCGACATACAAGCAGTGTTGCCGCATTTCGAAAAAGCTTTATAGCCAATAGAGAGCAAGTTTCAAGGGAAAAAGAAACAAAATTCGCATGCGCCACATACGAATCGGGGAATTGGAACCACGGAGTAATAATAAGGAGACCGATCATGCTGTACAAAGCGCCTCGAGTTTTGACTGCGGTAAGTGTACATTTATTGCCGAGCTCAGATGTTTCTCATCAGCACATTATGGCCATTTGGTCATGCGCACTGTGATCTGCTATCTCCTTTTCTCCCGCGAGAAGTGTGCGAGTGAGCGCCGTGTTTAATGACAACTGAAAACTGAGGTTACGTTCCCGTAAATATTATTAATATTTAACTGAACACTTTTAAAATTAGAAGTTAAATTATTTTCATTCTAAGTCGTTATAAATTAATAATTGTTCAATTGTGATTAAGATTGTTTCTGAAACTTTTGATTAATCCTGCAAAATAAACAAAATTGCCTTAAAATCTTTCAGATTATTTTTTTGTACAATTCGGAAAATCTTTCGATATCTTTATAAATATTCTCTTCAAATTAATTTTTCAAAATAAAAAATAATTTTCAATTTTTCTAGGAATCTTAATAATTTTTTTCGTTCTTGTGAAACTTTTGAAAATGCTTAAAAAGCTCCTAAATTTTGTGTTCCAAATCTTGGAAAATGTACACCAAAGTGACTTTGGTTTACATTTTTTGAAATCTTTTAGTTTTCAATTATTTGTTAATCTTTTCGAAACTTTGAAATATCTCCTCCACTTACTCGAATTTTTTCTACGTGAATAATTGTTCAACTTATTTTGCCATAAGTTGCAAAAAATTGATATAACCTCAATTTGCTGTCGTTGTCATCACGGAGTGGTTGTCATGGACTGGCGCTAACTCGCACACTTCTCGCGGGAGAAAAGGAGATAGCAGATGACAGTGCGCATGACCAAATGGCCATAATGTGCTGATTAGAAACGTCTAAGCTCGGCAATAAATGTACAGTTACTGCAGTCAAAACGAATGTACGGAGATCGGTCTCCTTATTATTACTCCGTGATTGAAACGTACTATGTTTGTTTGTGCAATTTTGAAGAATAATGATGGACTCCCATGGCAGATGAAAGCAGTGGATGAAAGCGGAAACTCATGAGAGTGAAAGAGACGGATCGATTTATTTGTCTCTTTCACTCTCATGAGTTTCTGCTTTCATCCACTGCTTTCATCTGCCATGGGAGTCCACCAATACAGTTGCTTCTTGCGAAATAAAATGGAGTTATAAGAATCAGGGAATTGGAACGTACTGTGTTTGTTTGTGCAATTTGGAAAACAGGACATAAAGTAAAGAAAAGTTATTATTGAAATAGTTAAAAGATTTGGTGACAAGTTATTAAAGCATCAAATTTAATCTTCAAAATTGGTTTGAAATTTTGTTTTGATAAAAACTGCCTAATTTCATTGGATTAAATATTAATTCAAGCTCGTTTACATTAACCATTATTGAATTAAGTTATACTTACATAATCAAGTTGTTTGAACATGACACGTACCACGTCAAACATAACCTTACATTTCAGGGAAAACACTATATTATTCCTAATCACAACGAATTTTCGCACACGAATTTTCATCTCGAGTGGGTAGCACCCACTCGAGATTTTCGTGCGATAATTGTCGTATGCGACATCAAATGTCGTATGCGAGTGTTACGTCTCCAGCGCTGTTGTCGATTTGGAGATTGATAATGTAGAACATCCTCTGGATTCGTTGCCGACGTAGAGTGATAAAAATCACTAACCGCGCGAACTGGTCGAGGTTCAAAATAAATGATTAACACTGCACAAAATTATTTAGAGAACAAATCAACTGTTTTTATTTAATTTCAGATTAAGGTTTAAACATTTTCACAAAGATTCCATGTTTAATTTCTCATGGAATAAGATTTCATCCGGGTTTGACATTTTAATAGTTTTATTTAATTAAATCGTTTTTAATTAAATAGTTTTTATTCGCACTTCACTTAAGTATTAACTCGGCAAAAGTCGACCACGGCGAACCGTACCGAATTACCGGAGTGAGTTATGTTTTGTGGACTAGAATTTTATTCGACAGTTTTATAAAAATATTCTAAGTCCAATTCAAGTACAATAACTCAGAGACGTGAGTGTCGCAGGTTTAATGTTGGAAAGAATGCGGCGAGATACAATTATCTGACGTTTTCGATGCTCTGTACATATATTTATAATCTCGGTTTTGGTACCAAAAAAGGTGGGAATAGTCCTTCTAGCCAATAGAATTGCTGACGTCATATAATTTAATGTTTAATTAGCCAATCTCGTTAAGCACCGCCCATGCATTTCAAACTAAAAAAATGAGATTCTAATTCTCGGAAATGCATTTTTACGATTCTTGTCGATTGACATTTTTCTGTCAAATCACGTTATAGAACGAGATTTACGGCGTCTGAAGGGCGCCTTGTCGCTTCAACCCTTTACGTGAGTCATAATTTATCTATGCTCGCGGTCGAGATCACACGTGTGGCAGTCGGAGATCGCGCGTGTCAAACTTGACTTAGATCTATATATCTATATATATTGATCTATCCGAGAGTACATAGCTACTTCAAATGTTAACTTTTAATTCCTTACTTCTATCTATTAGGAGATATTTATTCGAGGTACAGAGAGGAGTTGTCATGTAATTTCTTATTGTCAATAATTATTAATAATTATTCTGTTTAATTATAGAGTTTTATTTCAATAAATCAATTTACTGAATTTCTGTTTCATTTGAATCATTTCAAATCTTTACCGCTCTTAAAATCACCAGAAAATTACTAGCTAGTACGTATTCAGTAATAGGGTTCTAGCGCCCTGGCAATCTAGTTCTAAAACAGCGCCTGCTGTTACACGAGATGAACTCAAGAATACCATTTTCAATCTCGCACGGCTTCTCGCATGCGAGATCTAGGGTCATCGATTCACGAATAGGGCCCCTGGAACGCACCCTAAGAGAGTCGGTCAAGTTGGTGTCCAATCGCTTTTACGTATCGCAAACATGGTGAAGGCTCGCGCACGTGGATCTGACGTCAGCGGTCACGCCCCTGGCGGACCGAACGAACGGAGCGGATACGCTACAGCGTATCCTCACAGTATCCACATCGTATCCTCTCCGTATCATGCAAGAAAAACTCATTGAAAAAGGAAGAAGAAGATTTCACTTGCGAAATTCGGATTCTATGTGAAATTTGGCGTTAAAAGGTCACGGAGTAATCGCAATAGTTTTTCTTGCAACATTAAAAACTTTAAAAAAATATAATACTTATCGATAACGTGGGCTGAAGGCGACTTCAAACGCATCGTCGACGGATAACGCCTATTAACTGCTACTGAACGACGATGCGTTTGAAGTCGCCTTCAGCGCACGTCATTGATAAGTATTATATTTTTTAACAGTTTTTAATGTTGCAAGAAAAACTATTGCGATTACTCTGTGACCTTCTAACTCAAAATTTCACGTAGAATCCGAATTTCAAGAAGTGAAATGTTAATCTTTCTTATTTAATGAGTTTTTCTTGCATGATACGGAGAGGATACGATGTGGATACTATAAGGATACGCTGCAGCGTATCCCTTCCGTTCGTTCGGTCCGCCAGGGGCGGCTCGCGTAATATTTCCAGAGGGTCCAGAGACCCATTTCAAGCACTGGTTATCTATAGTGTAGTATATATATATATATATATATGTACTATATATCTATAGTGTATGTATAAGAAAACTGAGCCAATCAGCAGGAACAACACTAGGTTGCCACACTGTGTCTGGCCCTCTGTTCGGAATCTGTCCGGACCATAAATAGTTCGGTCTAATCCGAAATTTATCCGAACGTAAACTTCCACTCCCAAAAGAGTCCGACTTGATCCGAAATTAGTACGGAACTCAGTACCTGAAATTATTTTTGTTAAAGTGAAAACGGAAAATCGTTCGATTAAATCAGAAATCTGTCCGGTCAAAAACATCGACTACACAAATAGTCCGATTCTATCCGAAATTAATCCGCAGGTTTAAGTTGTCATTCGCTGAAATTAAAGTGAAAACGAAAAATTGTCTGCTTAAATCCGAAATTCGTCAGGTCAAAAACATCAACTTCGGAAGCAGTCCGATTCTATTCAAAATTTATCCGCATATTTAAATTCTAATTTGGTGAAACTAACGTGAAAATGGAAAATCTTTTATTAAATCAGAAACCTGTCCGGTTAAAAACATTGACTCCGGAAATAGTGCGATTCTATCCGAAATTAATCCGCAGGTTTAAGTGTTCATTCGGTGAAATTAAAGTGAAAACGGAAAATCCTCCGATTAAATCCGAAATATGTCCGGTCTAAAACAGCAACTCCGGAAATAGTCCGATTCTATCTGAAAGTAATTCGCAGGTTTTAGTTGTAATTCGGTAGGAAAGAAAACGTCGAAGGTAAGACATATGAAAAAAGAGACTTCGATGCATGTTTTTTGACTGTTTAATTATCTCAGTAAGATATTGCATGTAAAAAATCTATACAAAGTATAAAAATATTCAACGTTTGAGATAGTTTTTAGTTAAAGGAATGAAATTCTGTAGAGTTTTGGCGTTATAGTCATCTTTCATTATATACATTTATTGAATTTCAACTGTGGTAGTGTTGAGAAAAATACTGTAATGAAATACATTTTTTTTCTATTTTTTTTTTTATTATTCAAGATAGTTTTTAGTTGAGTGAATAGACATATTTACAGTTTGGTGTGTTAACAGTCTTTTAATATCAAGGTTTATTGAATTCCAACTCTTTAGTAGTATTGACGTAAATCCAATAGAGGAATGTGTGAGATAATTGAAACATAGTTTACGTTTTATACCGTCAGACGGCGCTGTAGATAGAGTAACGGGAAGTCTGCCTTCAGCCACTGAAGTGTAAACACGTCTCCTGAATAAAGCTTGCATTAATTATTAATCCGCTCTCGCAAATTTCATGTATTCCCTTACAATTCAGAAGTGGGATACGCCCCATGTATCAAACAAGCGCGCCGGTCTTTTTGTAAAATTTTTCGGATCGTGGCGGCTCCGAAAAGTGCCTAAAACGAAAAATGCCAAGTGACGCTGAGTGGTTTTCTTGTGGCTCGCACCTTTGAATCTTTTAGTGAAATACCCCCCTATATTCCGAAGGTGATCTCTTGCAGCTAATGCCTTTAAGGAGAGAAGGCCATTTCCGACCCCCTTTTTCACAAAAGTGCAGTGATAAGTGAAATTGACCGAGTGAAAGTGCATGTGATAGTGAATCGGGTCACAAAATGGTGCCCAAAATGCCTGCGCCATATTCCTAAACAGTTCTCGAAAGTGAACGTGTGGCGGCACCCGCGTCGCCAGTGTTCCCCAACTACTTTTCGTGAGTGAATCTAACCTTCCGTTTCGAAAGTGAACGAGTGGGACAGACTCATCGCCAGTGACTCTCTGTTCGCTTCCGATCCAAAAACGAACTTGAACCTTCTGCTCGAAGTGACACTTTGCTTACGCCGCGACCAAATCAATCTAAATGAATCTTCCGTTCTTCCGCGATTTATTTTATTTGAATAAAAACTTTCGCTAATGACACTTCCGTTCTTCCGCGATTTATTTAATTTAAATACACTTCGGTTCTTCCACGATCTACCTTACTTAACTAAAAACTTCCATTCGCGAAACCTCCGTTTCTACACGACTTAATCTGTCAAAATAAAACTTCTTGTAGCGACAATTTCATCCTTCTGCCATTAAATTTATTTGAATAAAACTCCTACCCGGCTGAAAAAGTGAGAATGCCAGGTCCTTCGAAATTTAACCCATCCTCGTTTACGATCAACGCGCTTAAAGAAGCCAATAATCTGGCACGAAAAGAAATAGAGTTACTTCAAAGAGAGCGCGAATTGCTTCAGAGGGAACTAACTAGATCTAGCTCGAAGGGAGAACCAACTGTTAAGGGAAACTCCAAGAGCACCAATTCAGGAAGTTGCACCTCGCCGAAACGTGAATATATCTTCCCTGAAAGAACTTTTGAGTGACTATGACGGGACGAGCTCCGACTACACAAAATGGAAAAACCAGTTTGAACTTCTGATAAGAAGCTATGAGCTGGATGACGCTCAAGCCCGCCTTCTGTTTGCCGCAAAACTTAAAAACAAAGCTCTACAATGGTTCCAGTCCAAATCGGAATATATTGGTATGCCGGTCGCCGATTTATTCACCGAGCTCGCGACAATGTTTGACCATTGACCAAATAAGCTGACACGCCGGAAAAAATTTGAAGAAAGGAATTGGAAGGCCAATGAATCATTCAGCTATTACTTCCATGAAAAACTTATCTTGGCCAACGCAGTCCCTATTGCTGACGATGAAATGGTGGACTACTTAATCGATGGAATCTCGAATTCCAGCATGAGGAATCAAGCGAGAATTCAGAATTTTAACGAAAAGAAAGACCTTCTGAAGGCCTTTGAGAAAATCTCGCTCAAGAAGGATGTTCCGAAATCCGAGTCTTCTCAATACTCGACATCCAAGGCCAACGTGGATTCCGAAAAAAAGACGTTAAAACCTGCAAAAGATTATTCTAGTTCAAGTGGCCCAAGCATACGTTGCTAGAACTGCAGCCAATTTGGCCACATCTCAGCTGAGTGCAAGCTGCCAAGGAGAGAGCCAGGGGCTTGCTTCAACTGCTTCGAAATGGGACATAACTACAAGCAATGTCCTAATAAGCAGAAGAGATTTACGCAAATCAACATCATAGACTCTGACGATGGAGATGACACTTTTGGATGCTTCAAGACCGTTAATTATAATTTTGACATTTCCGGCGAGACCATCGACGTCCGGCTCGACACACTTGTCGACACGGGAAGTCCAGTCAGCTTTATCAAAGAAGAATTTATTCCGAAGAACATTTTTAAATCATCATTCACACAAGGTCGTAAGTACAGCGGAATAAACAACAGCGAATTACAAATTTTAGGAGAAATCCCTGTAAGTGTAAGAATAGATAACGTAACTTGCAATAACTTGAACATTTATATCGTTCCGAATTCGACGATGAGAACTTCCGCTATCTTAGGTAGACAAACGTTAAAAGAATTCGGTATTGGTTTGATAGGACAGAGTAAATTTGAACTTACAATTCCGGAAATATTTCTGATCAACACTTGCGTTGACGACGATGTCACAGACTTGCTGCTTGACGTCAATCCAAACTTAGACTTCAGTACGCGTGCGAAACTTAATGATTTGTTCATGAAAAAATATGTTTTACCAGAACGTCCAGATTTGCCTAAAATTAAAACAGAGCTCATATTCAGACTCACTGATCATGAAGCCTTTAATTTTAGGCCTGGAAGATTATCAATGTCCGAAAAAGAAAATCTGCAAAAGATTATAGAACATACACATAGATCTGACACAAAGATGGCTCACGTTGACGCATTTAGTCCTAATATAATGGTAGTAGAAGAGAATTTTTTTGAGTCAAACCTGACTATTAGTCAAAATCGCGATCCTAAAATCTGCGAGTTACGCAAAAAATTAGAAAACACACAAGATACATTTTATGAGATGAGATCCGGCATTCTGTATCAAAAACGCGGTAACGTCCTCTTGTTTTATGTCCCGGTGGGGATGGAGGGTCACGTTATCCGCAAACATCATGATGAACTAGGACATTTAGCTACCGAAAAAACTGTAAACGCGATTTTACAAAATTATTGGTTTCCAGATCTTTACGCAAAAGTTAAGCTTCACATCTCAAACTGTCTGAAATGTATCGCCTTCTCTCCGACAACGGGAAAAAGGGAGGGCTTTTTAAATCCTATCCCAAAAGGAATGTTCCATTCTCAACTTATCATATTGACCATTATGGGCCGGTTGATAAAAGTCTCTCTGCGAAACAACACGTTCTTCTTGTAATCGACGGTTTCACTAAATTTGTAAAACTTTACCCCGTAAAAACAACCGGCACTAAGGAGGCAATAAGCGCGTTAGAAGAACATTTCCGAAACTACAGTCGACTTAAGTGTATCGTATCCGATCGTGGTTCGTGTTTTACATCCGAGGACTTTAAATCATTTACGTCAGGATATAACATCGAACACGTCCTAATAGCAACTGCGTCTCCTAAGGCAAACGGACAAGTCGAGAGAGTCAACCGTATGTTAGGTCCAATGCTCGCCAAATTATCCGATCCTACTAGCAATAGATACTGGTAGAGTGTTGCTCGAAGTCGAGTTTGCCCTGAATAATACTGTCCACAAATCAACGGGAGAGAGTCCCAGCAAGCTTCTTTTTGGCATTAATCAGCACGGTAAAGTCATTGATGTCGTGGCTGAATATTTCGAGCAGGCTCGACTAGATGATGAGATTCGGGACCTCAAACAACTTCGAACAAAGGCTGAAGAGAAAATTGTAAAATCCCAGCAATAAGACAAACAATATTTCGACCAGAAGCGCAAAGAACCCCATAAGTATAAAGATGGAGATCATGTAATGTTTTTAAATGCAGACAGCACGCCCGGGGCTCCTAAAAAGCTACTCCCAGTGTCCAAAGGTCCGTATGAAATAATAAAAGTTTTAAGAAATGATAGATATGTCATTAGAGACGTAGAAAACTTTCAGTTGACGCAAAAACCCTACGTCGGGACATGGGAAGCTTCTAATATAAGACCCTGGCGTTCTAATGAGATTACCTCTAAATAGAGATCCAATTTTATGTTTTATAATAATGTATGCCAAGTTCGAGTCGAACTTTGATCAGGATGGCCGAACTGTGAGATAATTCAAACATAGTTTACGTTTTATACCGTCAGACGGCGCTGTAGATTGAGTAACGGGGAGTCTGCCTTCAGCCACCGAAGTGTAAACACGTCTCCTGAATAAAGCTTGCATTAATTATTAATCCGCTCTCGCAACTTTCATTTATTCCCTTACAAATGAAATAGAAAAATAATTTTTTGGCTATTTTCCTTTACTATTAGAGATATTTTTTAGCTGAGCGGATGGAAGTATTCACAGTTTGCCATTTTAGCTCCCTTGTAGTATTAAGAATTATTGAATTTCAACTGTGTTTGGTAGTGTTGAGAGATACATATCATTTTCTTCATTAATGACGACGAATTTGTCACTAATTTGCAAAAGTAATATGAGTTTTTTTTCTTTTTTTTTTGTTAAAGCACTTTCATTATATTTTTTGAAGGAAAGTTGTTAGTGTTGTACTCGGTGCATGGAGAATCTCCAGTATCGCAAGTTACTATGAACTTCTTTACTGCATAGTAGGGCGTATCGAAAAAAATAAATATTTTGCTTTCTTTTTTGGGTAGGGCGTCAGAAAAAAAAGCACAAAAGCGATAATGAAGCTTCGAAAACAGACCAAAATAATGAGAATTTCGATAACGACGAGAATAGTAACACGGAAGATGATGAGGATACTAATAAGCTTTTGAACAAGGATGAAGATAATTATATGGTTACGATAGAAAATGTATCTATTCATGAAAGTGAATCTACTGCTCTCTTGGAAGATGAAGCAGTTGATGGGAATGATGATGGATTTGATGACGATGTGCAAGAAGGAGCAGTTGATGGGAATGATGATAGAATTGACGATGATGTGGAAAAAGAAGCAGTCGATGAGAATGATGATGGAATTGACGATGATGTGGAAGGAACAATTGATGGGAATGATGTTGGAATCTACGATGTGGAAGAAGGATCAGTGGACTTGAATGATAATAATTGATTTAAACAGTTTTGGTTTTATTGTTGTCTAAACTGTATGCTATTATTGTACTTAATATTTTACTATTTAACATACTTCGTTCAAAAGTGTTCTCATTTTTTCCTTAAAACTGAATTAAAAATGTAATCGAAAATGACTTCTTGTACAACTTTTCAACATCCTGTTTTCGCTCATTTATAATTAAATACTCTATAACTGTATCGAATTTCATTTTTTTCAATTCAGTTTGCTGTACCGGATAAGATCAGGATGTATTGCGTTCTCAAAAAACTCGAGAAATATCGGACAAAGGCGGATAAGATCCAAAATAATCGCATTCGTCAGAAAAGACAAATTTCTTCACCGGGTGAGATCCGGATTAATCGCATTCCTAAATTCGTACAAATTTCGGATTTAATCGGATGAGATCCGGATTAATCGCATTCCTTAAATCGTATAAATTTCGGTCATAAATGGATTAATCACATCCGCCAGACCGTACAAAAAACGGACATGAATGGATAACATCCGGAATCGCATCCGAAAGACCGTACAAGACATTGAAATGGCCGGACACGGCTGGACACAAATCGGACTAATTGCATCTGCCAGACCATACAATACACGGACATGACCGGACACAATCCAGATTCATCACATCGAACAAACCGTAGAAAAATCGGAAATGACCAGACACATTCCGGATTGATCGCATCTGGCAGACCGTACAAAGGACGGACTTGACCGGACTCGGGGCAACACAAATTTTCGGCCCGGCACTGGTCGTTTGTCACAAGCGCTAAGCATTGTCTTGGTTAGTATATAAGGACCGTTGCGACCGATACACTCAGCGTGCGATATTCTGCGTTATATGTAGTAGTGTTAAGTTAAGCTAAACAAATAGGTTTGTGTGCGTCAAAAAAATCATAAATGCGTTTCTCTTATGTAAACTGCTTATATAACCTTGTTATATAAAACTTATGCTGTCCGTCAGACCGCATAAAAAACGGGCATGATCGGATACAATCCGGATTGATCGAATCCGTCAGACCGTACAACTTTCGGATTCTACCGGACAATATTCAGATATATTATCTTTTTCGTGCTACTTCATCCGGACAATTCTCAAATACAACCGGATAGACTCCGGATGACAGAAACCGGATGACGTCCCGGACAATACCAGACAAATTTCGGAATCTGGAATTTTTAGCAGGGAACGAATTCAACTGGACCGAAGCCGGACTGATCGCATCCGTCGACCTTACAAAACACGGACTTAATCCGGATTGACAGCATCCCCTCAGACCGTACCAAATATGTACTCAACCGGATCTAACCCGGACTGATCGAATCCGTCAGACCATACAATTTTCGGATTCTACCGGATGATATTCGGATTTATTTCCCTGATCCTTCGGTCGGACAAATTTCGGACACGATCGGATAGAATCCGGAGGACAAAAACCGTATCACTTTTCGGACAAATTTCCGAATCCGGGATTTGTCCGAAATTTGTCCCGAATTTTTAGCAGGGTTTCCTTTTAAATTTAAGTTCGCCCCGTTGTTTATACCCTTTTTGAATATATAAATAAGTTAAGGCTTAATTTTAAGCACTTATTTCTCAAAAAAGACTTTTAGGTGGCCGATAACAAAAGAGGAAATTAGAAAAGTAAATAAAGGAAACAAAGGAATGAAATAATTATCCCGATTATAAGCTCTTCAGGCCACTCTTGTTTTTTATTATAATAAGGATGATCTACTCGCTAGAAACATAATTAAGGGTGTTGGTTAGATCCGACTTGGAATTTCTTTTTTTCTAGGCATGGCACTGACTCCATATATATTTTTTCCCAAGCATTTGAGAACGAAAGAAAGAAAACTTG
>CAKNYM010033394.1:0-16801 GCA_932195095.1 Andricus curvator
AGTTACATAATTTTTAAAATGTTTCTGATGATGTGATATGATTATCTAAATTCAATTTTCCAAATTACATGTACATATGTTTTCATTTTTCTGTAATTAGTTCAAAAGGTTGTTGATGACTGCAATTTTCAGAAAGATATAAAATCAACATTATTTGAATGTTTCGATGAAAACAATGATTTAATGCTTTTCATGTTCTGAACTCATTGATTATTTATTAGCTGATTATTTTTTTGCACAATATTAAATTACTTGCACATTTAATTTTAATTTTTTAATATTAGCTAACATAAATTATCATAAAAAAATAAATTTTTTGAAAAATATAAAATAAACATTATTTAAATGTTCCAATGGGAATAATTATTTATTGCTTTTCATGTTGGAAAATGATTAATTAATTATTAGCTGCTTAGTGTTTTTACAATATTAACCCTCCGTTTGGCACATGTTCCGATAACCTTCGGTTTGGCACATGTGGTCTGGCCAGACCCCTGTATATTTCTATGCAAATATATGGAAATACTGCGTTTTTGGAGGTGTATTGAAATGCATTTATATAGCATGCAGGTATATATTTTTGGTTTTTTCTTATTCCTAGCAGCTGCCGTACAAACTAAAAAGTTACGTAGGTGCTCTCCGAGTTGAACGGAGATATTCAAGAAAAACCATTTGCGCTAAGAACTTTAGTATAGGAACACATTTTCATTATTGTAAGTACCCCTTTTTGGTAAAACGCATTTGCTCTTTCTGATTTTGCAATAAAAAATTGATTATTTAAACAATTTCTATTAAAAAATGTACTTGCGAAGTTTTTCGGAATCAAATCCCAGCTAAAAAATACGCAAAGTCGCTTGCGGAGTGTTTCGCTGTAAAGTGATCGAGCGTCGGCCCTCGATACAACAAGAGAAATCCACAAACGCCATGCGAGGCATGGTGGGGGCTAGAACTTCTTCAGAGCCGCACTTCATTTTATAACTAATTTTCAGCATAAATAATATGACTGCATATACGCATTTCATGTTGTAAAAATTATGTTGCTGTTAATTAAAAGCAAGCTTAATATTCGCTGGTAAAACGAAGGAAAATTATTATAGTTATAAGTACAATGAATATTATAATATCGTCATAGACGTGGATTCTTCGAAACACTTGTACGATTTTATATTCGAAGTAATATGTAATTTAAAATTAAAATTTTTGAATACAATAATAATTATAATATTATTTTACTATTAATTAAACAATACTTACTAATAATGAGATATGTGTAAGAAAATAAATTAAACCCCAAAATAAACGCTCCAAAATCTTGAAAATTCTTTTAGATTTTGGAAATACTATTATACAGGGTGTTTTTTTTAACTTGAGACATCGAAATATCTCAAAAAATACGCATCCTATGAAAAAAATATCCGTAATAAAAACTTTTTATTTTCGAGAAGGAAAAGCTATTTTGAAAAAATTTACCCCACCCCAACCCCCAGGAGGGGGGTGGGAAATCGAAAAATCGAGAAAAAAAAATCACGAATCGAAAAAAATTTTTCGAATAAAACTTACGTATTTCATAGAGGAGAATCTGAATCTCTGATAAAAAATTGGGGTTCCCATTTGAAATTACAAAGTTACCCCCACTCCTGCCTTCTGGGGGGTTGGGGTGAGGTAAATTTTTTCAAAATCGCTTTTCCCCCTCGAAAATAAAAAGTTTTTATTAGGGATATTTTTTTCATAGGATGCGTATTTTTTTAGATATTTCGAGGTCTCAAGTTGGAAAAAACATCCAGTATATTTGAAAATCTTCAGAATACTGTGAAATTCCGGAATTCTTGTGAACGAATACCCTGATAAGCATTAAAATATTATAGAATTCTGCGAAATTCTATGAAATCTGAATTTTTCTGAAATTGTAAAATCCTTGAAAATAAACCCAGAAGAAGGCGAAAGGATTAAGTAACAAGGTGTTTTGTCGTAATTTAAGTTATGATATAAAAAATTTGCGACCCCCCCCCCACGGAACAAGAAAAATAGTTCAATTTTCAATTATATCAAAACTGCAACACCACCTAAAGTTTAAAATCTGTAATTTCATTATTTCACCACAAAATTTAATATTAATTGATAAAATTGACTCGTCTTTGACGAAGCTCTAGAATTTCCCCAGTTTTCAAGTGTCACTTTTAGTTTCGCGGTTAAAACTTTTTATGAAAATGAATGCAATTGTCCGTATGCAGAAATATAATTTAAAAAATAATCGTCCATAAGAATTTGTATTTTTTTCTTGGCACATGAAGTAAAATACGACTGTATTCTTCAAGGGCACGAAAGAAACTGATTCTAAACGGTAATACTTGACAAGCGTCAGATTAGACTTTCGTATGTTATAAGAGCCGACCGTTACGGATATTTGAAAATTCTTTGAAATCCTTTCAACTTATTGAAATAAATTAAAAATTCGTTAGAATAATTTTAAACACCCCAAAATCTTGAAAATTATTTTAGATTTTGGAAATACACTCATATATTGTAAAATCTTCGAAACACTGTGAAATTCCGAAATTCTTGTGAAAAAATTCGCTGATAAGCATTAAAATATTATAAAATTCCGTGAAATTCTATAAAATCTGAAATTTTCTAAAATTGTAAAATCCTTGAAAGTAAACGAAAGGATTAAGTAACAAGGTGTTTTATCGTAATACCTCCCAGATAGCAAACGTGCGGGGCACGTTACTCGCACGGCATGCGGGGCACGCGGTGCGTGCTGGGTGCGAGGCATATGGGTCGCACTTTGTGAGGGGCACGTACGTGCGAGGCATATGCGACGCACTTTGTGATAGGCATGATGTGCGGCGCATGTGTGTCGCACTTTGTGAGGGTCATTATATACATGATATATAAGTAATAAGCACATTTTTCGATAATAGTAGTATAGTAAACTATTATTATTGTAATGAAATTTTCAAAAATATTGATAATTATTATAATTAAAGCTTAAATTAATTGATATTGTAAAAATGGTTTATTTACAAAAATTAAAACATTCCCAATTTTATAATAAGAAGAAATTAGGAAATTAGTAAGAATTATTGAATGCATGATTGTATAGTTTCAACGTACAATATGCATTTTATTTATTTGAAAACTATATTTTCGAACTTTAATCGACTATACAAATAATTTCAATTAGCCTTTGGTCAATTTGAATTTGAAATTAAGTAAATAAAAAAATGAAATTTTTGCTATAATTTCTACTTTACATAATTATTTGTGTTTATAACTTCAATTTGTGCTTTTAATTTCAATTTCAACTTTAATTGAGTTTAAAATGTAATTTAAAATCAATGTTTAAAAAATTTGTTCAGAAATTTAAAAAACGCATCTTTAATTTTCAATCGTATTGTATTCATTTTTTATTATTTTGAAGTAGAAATAAGAGGAGCTATATTTAAAAACTGCGCACATTAGCTGTATAATATACGGCGCAGACCCCGTCGCGTCGGTGGAACGGTAATCGTCCGACGCGCCGTAACAGCTGTTGTCGACTTCCGTTGTCGGTTTCGCTCGGTTTCGTTTTGCGAGTTTTTAGCGAGAAAACGGGTCGCTTCTCGATCGCAAATTTTATCATTGCGATCGGATTTTTATGTATAGTGACTCTGCGGCCCCCCGTTCCTCTCGATTTGTGTCGAATCGTGCGCGCGTGTATATTTATATTTTGTTTTATTCTCCTTTTCGGCGTTACCGGTTTTTTTACATGTGTAAGCCAATTTCGATAATATAATAATCAGTGGCGTACGTGTCAGGATTTACACATTTTGACAAGTACGGTTAATTTCTGTTCAATCTTGTTTTTATTTTTTTTATTATTCAAACAAATATTAGCATGTTTGTGTCCAAAATAATAAATATCCTTCGCTGAAACTTTAATAAGCGACATGAAAACGGTTATAAACAGTTTATTTTTGGTTTAAATAATTAAAAAAAAGTAATTTTTGTTTTAGGTCATCATTTTTTTTTATTATTTAAACGAAAAATATACTTTTTACCTACGTCTTTATGTTTTCTGTCATTTTTATGTGCCTGTACCTTGTAGTTGCAGCGAAAAATATTTATTCTTGTTGATACCAACATGCGGAAACTGAATTGCTAATGCGCAACTAAAATGTATAAATATTCCTTCCACCCATAATAAAAAATACGTTCATGATAAATTACCTGCTCTTTATTTAAAAATATCAATATAAATATTTTCTGTACCCTCTAAAAATCCTAAAAGTGTGCACGCACCATACCCGCACCGGCACGCATGACGTGCGACCCTCACGACGTGCGACACACCTGTCACGCATATGAGGACGCAGCTGTGTCATCCCCTGCGCGCACGTCGTGCGAGAAAATCCGCACGTGGTGCGACGCACGTGCGTCGCACCGTGCGCGCACTTTGCTATCTGGGCTCTTGTTAATATTTATGCCAGGAGCTTTTTTTTTTAAAGTAAATAAACAAACATAAGCTTTTGACTAAATTTTGAATCTGACACAGATCGCACTTTAGCGTGGAAATAAACCTCCTAATAATCTTAAACGCAGTTCAGGCATAGTAATTATTTACTATTAGGAATTTTTATCTTAAACATCAAATAGACGGTTATAAGCTTTTGAATTAATAAATAGTTCAGAAACAAATAACATAGCAGTACATAGCCTGAGGCCCCAAGAGTGAGAATAAATCTCAAAAACGTTACAAGATTTTTTTTTCAATTTCGTCAGGTCGCGGCCTCGTGACCATTGGAGATGAATTTGTGCAGCGCCTCCGGCCGAACTATTCCGAACGATGGTCTGCTTACCGAATTTAGCCGATGTCGCTTGCGAATTTCTTCGCTTGGACATCTTTGCTCGACTCGACACATTTACAACTTGAGACTTTACGTACAGCACATGCGAAATTTTGATTTTGTAACAAGAAGCGTGCTCGACCACATTTACCAGACAAAAGATTCGCAAAGTTCTTTGCGTAAATTCTTCCTTTGTATTTCGTGACGTATTCGACTTCTCTTACAAATTTCCGGCACCGAAAAGTACTTTCCATATATTTTTCCATTGCATTTGGTCAATTTCCTTAATATTCGAAATTTTAAACATTCATTTTTTGTTATAAATAATTAAAAATTATAATTTTAACCATGATAGTCAGACACAACTTACTCTCACGATTCCACTGATATAAAAAACTCATTTTTCGAAAAAATGTCGCTTAACTATGTTTTTCCGTTGTAGGGCAGAGCAGCTTTCGCATATATTTAATTACCTACTGTGGTAAAACTAAAAAAATTTAATGTAGAAAAACAAATTTCACAGGTGAAGAAAATCCCTTTTTTCCCCTTCATTTTTACGCTTTATTATCATCTATACTATCCCTTCGATGACACACTGGGGTCAAAAAGACTCCAGGCATTTTCAATCCTAATTTAAGTCCCTTTAACATTTGAAAATGGTACTTCTACAGTCCTGTCACCTTAGCCAGATACCCCCTCCAACTCGTAACAAATGTCATTTTTCTCTATTTTTTAACTTCTACAATCTTTTTCTCATATTTAGAAGAAATATTGAACTAAATAACCCACAGCATTCTTTGAAGTAACTATCCAAGAGT
The DNA here is from genome assembly GCA_932195095.1 of Andricus curvator. Taxonomy (NCBI): domain Eukaryota; kingdom Metazoa; phylum Arthropoda; class Insecta; order Hymenoptera; family Cynipidae; genus Andricus; species Andricus curvator. The sequence continues at coordinate 5,645 of CAKNYM010033394.1, forward strand.
GTGTAAAAAATTCAGCTACTCAAAATAATGAATTGGCTCTTTGCGGGAAGCCTTTTTTGCTTGGAGTCAAAAAGTCCCCAGTATGCTAGCTATGTTACGCATCGGGAAGTGTGCCATCGAAGGGTTATTCTTATAAATGGAATTTATGTGAATGAGGGAGAAGTAAGGGAAGGGAGAAGAAGTAGGAGAAGTATGTGAGTGGATTTTGGGGAAGTAGAGGATGGAGAAATAAGGGAAGTGATGTGATTTGAAGTGTGGGATGTGAGGGTTTGGGAAGTAGGAGAAGTAAGTGTAAGTGAGAGATGTGAGGGGCGGGGAAGTAGAGAAAGGAGAAGTAAGGAATGCGAGGGAGTAGAAAGTGGGAGAAGTGAGGGATGTGAACAATGTGTGGGGTTGGGATGTAGAGGAGGGAGAAGGAAGAGAAGTGAATGAAACTAGAGGAATTGAGAAGAGGGAAAGGAGATGAGGGAGAAGTAAAGAAAGGGAGGGCAGGAGAAGTATGGGAATGGAATTAGGGAAAGTAGAAGATGGGGGAGTGAGGAAAGTGATGGGATTGGAAGTGTGGGATGTGAGGAATTAGGAAGTAGGAGAAGCGAATGTAAGTCTGGGAAGTGAGAGAGGGAGAAGTAAGGAAAGTGAGGAGATAGAAAGTAAGAGAAGTGAGGGATGTGAAGAATGTTAGGGGTGGTGATGTAGAGGAAAGAGAAGTAAGAGAAGTGAAGGGGGTGAGAAAGTGCGTGGATCGAATGCGTGGGGAATGAACGTAGGGGACTTGAGGAGTGGGAAAGTATATGAGGGAAAGGTAAGGGAAGGGGGGGAAGTAGGGTTAATGAGGGGCTGGGCAGTGTTGGAAGGGAATTAGTGAAAGTGAGTGTATGGGAAGTGAGTGATGTGATGGCAATGGAAGCAGGAGAAGTAAGGGTTCACTTTATAACGTTCACATATGTAGTATGCAAGATGCCAAGAGAATATAAAAGGCAGTTTGAATGGAAAAATACCAAGAGAAACTAAAAAAACGAATTAAGATGTTCAAAATGCATTATACATATTTAATACATTTCCGCATAACATATATAGGGGTCTGGCAAGGCCACATGTGCCAAACCGAAGTATATTTAAATAAATATCCTTGTAATTATCCGTGTATGGTATGTATCCTTTCAATTATTTTTTTAAATGATAGCTGAGGATATTTTAGGAAAAGTCAGGGAGTTTCAAGTCACTAACTCAATCAGAAGTATACTAAATAAACATTTTGAATCGCGAAAGGTCTGGCTGGACCCATGTGTCAAACGGAGTGTTAAATTACATAAAGATTGAATTCTAATTTTTCTATACTAAAGAGCATGAATTATTTATTTCAAGGTAATGTAGTTGAATATTGGCTATAATTCGTGCAATGAAACTTTATTCATATTTAACATATCTCTGTTGCAACTATATAATTTTCTTAAATGTTTCTGCTATTTTGGAATGAGTATCTCAATTGCTTTCTCACAATTATATGTAAATATGTTTTAATTTCTTCTGAAATTAATTGAAAATGTTAATTATAATCTTCATAAAAATATAAAGTAAAATTGATTTGGATGTTTCAATGAAGATATTTGTTCATTAATTTTTACGTTGTATACTAATTAATTTTTTCACAATATTGAACCACATAATTATTGAATTACAATTTATCTTTTGTGTGGTAACAGGAATTGATTACTGACATTAATATTATATCATTTAATATTGGCTTTGATCTGTACAATGGAAGTTTATTTACGTTTTATACCTTTATTACAATTGAGTAATCTAGCATGACGTCATGGTTATGATAGGATAAGTGGAAATGTCAGGAAGGTTAGCATAGTTGGTACATATTTACAATAAAATAAGATATGCCAAAATTTCAGGTTGGAGTATCGGATAGATTTGATCAGAATCGGGCACTATAACTCAAAATTTTGTATAGTTGATTTTATTTCTTGAAACTGAAAGGTCTTCAACCGATAAAAGAATAAAACATAATTGCGCAAATGCATTTTACACTTGAAAAATATTACTATTTATACATTCATAACTTACTTTTACGTTTAGAATATTTTTTCAAAAAAGTCTTATACATTCCGATGAAAGGATGTACTAACTATGCTAACCTTCATGACATTTGCACCTATCCTATCATGATTATGACGTTTAGCTCACATACTCAATCATATAATTATTTTAAATGTTTGTGACCAATTCTCGATTATCATATTACACTTTTTGCACGCTTCAGAGAAGGAAATGAAAGAAATGGAAGGTTGTAGGAATTAAAGTTGGAAATATCATCTTTAAAATGAGATTAGGAATATGATAAAATATCTACTGGTTCTCGAATTGTCACTTAAATTCGACATTCGACTGCCGCTCGACGAACTGATTTTCATCTTGGACATGCTTCCACATTTTTTATTATGAGTCGAGAAAAAGTAAATATTTCATTATGTTCTTGGTCTCATTTTAAAGAGCAGATTCCAAGATTTAATTTATCGGAGTTTGAAATTTTTCAATTCACTTCTCTGAGGCATGGAGAAGTGGGACTTAATATATCGCTGAGATAACCACGAAAAAAGAGAGGCATGTAACTTAATTCAATTTTCGACATTATATATGGATATGTTTTAATTATTCAACGATGTTTTGTCATACGCTGTTGTTTTTCTGAATTATTTAAACGTTATAATATGATAATAATTTAATGATTTAGCGATGTTTCTTGATTCACAGATTTACAAAAATGGCCGTGAAATAAGTATTCAAATTCAATTTTCAAAATGGCATGTACATATGTTTTAATTATTTAGCAATGTATTCAGGCACGCTCTTCTTTTTCTATCAAAATTTATTCGAATATTCCAGTGCAAATACATGTTCAATGATTTTTATATTGAGAACTGAGAATCAGATCTGAATAGGCTTTTTTTAAATTATATGTATATTAATTTGTTAATGATTTAGCGATGTATATTGATGCTCACATTAAAAAAAAATGGCCGCGAAAGTACCCGCAAATTTCATTGTGCAAAAATTATGTTTTTTTCAAAATATTAAATTACATAACGTGCACTTGAAATCTTCAAATTATATCTCGACATTTACTATTATAATTAGTAATAGTAAATTCTACCCCACATAGCACACTTCCCGAAAAAACCAGATCTGTCCCAGGTTTAGACCTATGCTCTTCCCGAAAAAACCTGGGACAGACCTGCTTTTTTCGGGAAGTGTGCTATGTGAGTACGTTACATGGATTCACTGAATACATTCTTTTAGAGTATAATTTCAGCAAGAATTTGATTGTTCAAGAAATTTGAGGGAAGAAATAGTGATTCTAAAATTGAGTAAAGGAGAAAAATGGAGTCAAAAAGTTGGCGCGCGCTTGCGCGCGCACGTAATAGTCTAGTTTAAATAAATTTCTGCTCTACTACATCTAGTCAGTGGTATTGATAAAACGTGATAAACTGCTTCTTGAGCAGTTAACACATTACCATCAAGAACTACATTGGCAATTTTTCCAAATTTATCTCTCAAACTTAAGTTACCGTTTTCAATATCTGTTGCTGCTTCTCGTAACAGTTTGTTGAGACCTGCATCAACTTTAGTTACGTAATTAGTCATATAAGATACGCAACTTTATGGATCTAAAACGAATTGAATATCCATGTTGGATTCAATTAAATGTAATAGTTTCATTATATGCATTAATGGAAACATCTTGACTTCTTCTTAAAAAAACTTTAGAAGATTTTAAAGAACTTCTTATGGCAAGAATATAGTCTTTTTCTGCAATATTCAGATGTTTCAATATATCGGAAAATGATAAATAGCTAATTTCATTGAAATAAATTTGCATTAATTCTTTAATTTTTTTTAATGTGCACGTTTTTCTGTGATATTGATTCTTTCATTATCTGATAAAGGATCTAGAATCATTGTGTTTTTCATTACATAAATTGGATAATTAAACCTACATTGTTGTTTATTTTTTCCCCTTTATAACAAGTAGGTTTATGTTTATGTCTTTGGAATGTAATTAATGCGTTTTTTGGATTATGTTCACAAGTTATAAAGGACCCCGCACCAAATGTACAGAAAAAAGCCTTATGATAAAAAATTCTAAAAAAAAATTTTTCTTGTATTTTCGAACCTGCAAACTAAAAATTCGAAAGAAAAATGTCAGGAAGACGGACAGTTTTTAAACAAACACTTGTCCAAAGTTTCGATTTTTACATGTATTTTAATGGAAAAATGCTTATTTTAGCAAAATGTTTTTTTTTCCTCAAAAACGCTATGATAGATTTGACTAAAACTTTTATATTTTGAAGATCAGGCATACCGAATCAAAAGATTCATACTCACAAACTAGAAAGATCAACGATTCTTTGGTATACAGCATGTTTTTGGGGGTGTTTTTATACCCTAAACATCCAAGTAACATAGGTAAATCATCATTTCTTCGTAACTAAAATCAATAGAGATTTTTATTTAACTGCTACGGTATGAAACGACTTTCCAATAAGTGGAGTAAGCGTACATAGAGAGAAAATGTTATGACCTAATTTTAGGGGATGTTTTACCATCCCTGAAACAATGAGTCTAAAGTTCCTAACGCATTAATCGATAACGAAAAATAATTTTATTTTTAAATGCATGAAAGCTGCTATTTTATGAAAGAAAATAGTCGCGTACAACCCTAAAAACTTCTTAAAGCACTTTCAACCCCTCATCAGATATAAAACTCACCCAAGCTACCCCTAAATATTTTTAAAATTCAATAAAACCAACCTAATTCAAAAATCGGCCCAGTTTTTGCTGATAATAATTTCAATTGATGCCAAAGGGGCACACATAAAGTATCAACCCTTCAGCACATGTAGAACCCACCCCAACCACTCCCGAATATTTTAAAAATTCAATAAAATCCCCCTAATGCAACAATTACCCTAATACAACAGGTTTGCAGAGGTTGGTGCAAGTTCGTGTTTATGAATATTTGAATTTCCCACATAAAAGTACTGTTGCAACTTATTGGTACAGTTTCGTACAAGTTACAACAGGTTTTCTCAGGTTGGTACAAGTCCGAGCTTATGAATATTTGAATTTCCCGCGTAAAAATATTTTTATAAGTTATTGGTAAAGGTTAGAACAATATTAAAACTTTTTCGTGTCAAAATAGTCTTACAACTTACTCGTACAGGTTGAAACCAGTTAACGCAGGTTTGTACAGGTTGGTACCAGTTACTATTATTTATTTTCTTACATATTATGAGTGTATTTATATTTCAATTATTACTACCGTTAATATCGCTTGAATATAAGTGCACTTAACTTATATTTTTTGTTATCAATTTTAACGTGTTTGGAAAAGTACGGTGTGAATTATCTTTGGCTATTTTCTGCCTTAATCTTGAAGTTTCGAAACATTTTTTTTGTCCATTTGGCATCAACCAAAAACATTTTCAGAAAAATCCTGGTGTACTTTGAAATGAGGGTGGTTGTACTGAATTTTAAAAATATTTAGAGGGGTTGCTGGGGTGAGTTCTATATGTGCTGAGAGATTGAGACACTTTTTTGTCGCTTTGGCATCAATTGAAAACATTATCAGAAAAACCTGGCGTATTTTTGAATTAGGGTGATTTTATTGAACTTTTAAAATATTTAGGGGTGGCTGGGGTGAGTTCTACATGTGCTGAAGGGTTGAGACTTTATGTGTGCCCCTTTGGCATCAATTGAAATTATTATCAGCAAAAACTGGGCGGATTTTTGAATTAGGTTGGTTTTGTTGAATTTGAAAAATATTTAGGGGTAGCTTGTCTGAGTTTTATATCTGATGAGGGGTTGAAAGTGCTTTAAGAAGTCTTTAGGGTTGCACGCGACTATTTTCTGTCATAAAATAGCAGCTTTCATGCATTTAAACATAAAATTATTTTTCGTTATTGATTAATGCGTTAGGAACTTCAGACTCATTGCTTAAGGGATGGTAAAACATCCCCTAAAATTAGGTCAAAACATATTCTTGCTATGTACGCTTACTCCACTTATTAGAAAGTCGTTTCATACCGTAGCAGTTGAATAAAAATCTCTATTGATTTTAGTTACTAAGAAATGATGATTTACATATGTTACTTGGATGTTTAGGGTATAAAAACACCCCCAAAAACATGCTGTATACCCAAAGAATCGTTTATCTTTCCAGTCCGTGGGTATGAATCTTTTGATTCGGTACGCCTGATCGTCAAAATATAAAAGTTTTAGTCAAATCTATCATAGCGTTTTTGAGGAAAAAAAACATTTTGCTAAAATAAGCTTTTTTCCATCAAAATACATGTAAAAATCGAAACTTTGGACAAGTGTTTGTCTAAAAACTGGACAAGTGTTTGTCTAAAAACTGTCCATCTTTCTGACATTTTTCTTTCGAATTTTTAGTTTGCAGGTTCGAAAATACAAGAAAAAATTTGTTTTTGAATTTTTTATCATAAGGCTTTTTTCTGTACATTTGGTGCGGGGTCCTTTATCAATGAATTTTATGCAATTTTCACGAGAAGTTTCATCATTTTTATCAAAAATGGGAGAATTATTACATTTATAAAGACCGTGTGAATGTACAGAACCTCGAGCTTGAAACTCCCTTCGTTCAAAAAAATCATTCACATAATGTTTATTAAAAAGACCATTTTCATTTTCTAATAACTTCCTAATTTCGAGAAATCTATTTTCGATATAACGAACGCAAGTTACTGGATCATTGCGGATTAACTTTGTTTTGATATCAGTGTCAAGATGAAGAGCATCAGAATTACTTATAATTTTACTCGTTTTAAGTTTGTAAAGCAATTTGATCAATTCTGGCCATTTAATTTCACTTGCTGAAAGAGTGATAAAAAAAGTTGGTACACCAGAATACCTAATTAAAGATAATGCATGTTTTTGCTTTGCTTCGCAAAAAGCTGGTGTAGATCTATCTAATTTTAAAAATCTGTACCCATTATCATGCTTAACTAAATCATCAATTATCCTAGAATTTTTAACTTCTTTTGCACTTAAATTCTGAAGACTTTTAATTTTTCTTAAACAAATATTCATGTTTGATATTACTGATTTTTCTAATTTCATTTTTGCCATAAATAAAACTCGGGTAGGTCCACACGATCTTCTATCACTATTACGACATTCGCACTTTATCCGGTCACTATAAGATAATTTATCATTGTTATTGAAAGAATAACCGCCAAAAATGGTACAAAAACATAGTTCATCAAAATTTTTGATCGAATGTGTAGATTCAGGATATTTTCCTTGACCAGGAGCAACAATTTTTATTTCATCACAAACTTCTTTATTTGTATTTAATATAAGTACTTCATCGTTTATTTCAAAATCATCAAATTCTAGATCATTATCAGTAAATGAATTATCAGACATTTTAATCTTAGATTTAAGACTTTCTGATACATCTCGTGGACTAATTATAAAATCAATTTCAGTTTCATCTTGAATTGCTTTATCGTATTATTTTATTTGTAAAGTGGAGTATCCTTTAAATAATTGATAGCCTCCCAAATTTTACATGGTCTGATTGTCTCATACATATAATGTGATGAATGATCCAAATGTCGCTTTAATTTTATTTGAATAGTTGATAATGCATCAAAATTTCTAGGAAGAATATTGATCATTTCATTAACATCAACTGAAATATTAACTATACTGCCTTTTAATGAAAGTTAAGAGTTTTTAGCATAAGGCTGAAGAACTTTGATTTGCATAAATGTAAGTCGAGGAGATACTATACGCTCTTCAGCTGGAGATAAAGTGCTTATTATTTCAGGAATAGTAGGAAATCTTAAATTTTCAGTTGCTGCCATATTAGGTATTTTTCCTGATGAAATGTATTTGTTACAGGTGTTACAAATAACATTAGAAGGAACATTAATTATTTGTACCATAAACTTATCTATATTATTTAATTCTAATTTTTCACTCAATTCTAATTTTTTTAGTTTTTCTAGCAATTTATTTGTATTTAATTTGTGAACGGAATTTAAGAAAAATAGTTGATTATAGCATGTACATACATTTTCTGGACTAGCGTTTCTTCTTTTTAAAAAATCTAGAATTAATTTATTATACATAGGATTATTTTCATAATCATGGTTTAATTTAGCGAAATATTGTTCCCGATAGCGAAGCAATTCGTTTAATCTCATTTTTGTTTTACGCGATTTTTCATTATGATTAATTTTTTCGGAGTTATGTTTCTTATTGATTTTATTACGCAAAATATTATTTTTATTACATTCTCATCTAGAGAAGGTATTAGATTTGTGTAAAATTTGACCCCCCCGGTTTTTGTCAAATGTCCACGTTTTGAGACCCCCTGAACCCAAAAAACAGGTTTTTACAAATGTGTCTGTCTGTCTATATGTATGTATGTATGTCTGTCTGTGAGCACGATGACTTTCGAATGAATTGACTGATTCGATTGGCCTTTGGTATACTCTTTTAGTCTTCCAAACTAAAGGTCAAGTTCGTTAGCCAGCCATTTTGGATGAAAATTCAAAAAGTGAGAGCATTTTGAAAATTTTTTAGACCATTTTTTTCAAAATTTGGAAATTATATATATACGGCCCCGTATAGTAATCAAAAATTCAATAATTTTATTCTTATGACATTTTTCGATAAAATGAAAATTTTCAGAGTTACAGCATTTTCAAAATCCAAAAGAAGAAACGATAATTAACATTTTCAGCCAAACAACGCACGATACAAAAAAAAAGTCAAGACAAGAAAGGTGTTTCTTTTACCACGCCCTACAAAATTATCAGAACGACTTTTTGAATTTTCTTGTAAAATCGAAAATTCACATTTTTATTGCACAAGAAATACAGTAGAAGTCCGATAAGTTGCCGTCCGATAAGTGTACACTCCGCTTAAAACGTTATCACACGCACGGCACGCACACTAATTGGGGTTCTCCCACTACGTGTGCTACTTTGCTTATGATTTGCGCATCATTCTCACGCATGCGCGCACCTAATATCGTGATACTAGAGGGGGCATCCGATAAGTCCGCAATTCCTGGAATTTTCCGCTCCTACAGCCCCGAAATGAGAAACTTATCGGACTTCTACTGTAATGAAAAATCCAAAAAATCAATTTTACGGTCTAACCATACAAGATACGACAAATGATAATTGAACAAAATTTGTGCACTCAAAACAGATCTACAAATTTGTTATAGGTCATTTTTTGATAGGATGTGTAGTTTTTGTTTTATTCGTAAAAAATAACATTAATAGTGAAAAAATCGGCCCGATAAGCCGGCACATTCTCATCAAAACTTTGCTTATTTACTTTATTTTTCATCTCGGCTGTGTTTTTTCACAATATTTCATTGTTTTTTATGTTCTCAATACTATTTCTAACGATTAAAACAATAAAATAATCATCATTAATGCTCATGCCACTTGAAAATTTGTATTTTTACATTCTCATCTAGAGAAGGTATTAGATTTGTGTAAAATTTGACCCCCCCGGTTTTTGTCAAATGTCCACGTTTTGAGACCCCCTGAACCCAAAAAACAGGTTTTTACAAATGTGTCTGTCTGTCTGTATGTATGTATGTATGTATGTATGTCTGTCTGTGAGCACGATGACTTTCGAAAGAATTGACTGATTCGATTGGCCTTTGGTATACTCTTTTAGTCTTCCAAACTGAAGGTCAAGTTTGTTAGCCAGCCATTTTGGATGAACATTCAAAAAGTGAGAGCATTTTGAAAATTTTTTAGACCATTTTTTTCAAAATTTGGAAATTATATATACGGCCCCGTATAGTAATCAAAAATTCAATAATTTTATTTTTATGACATTTTTCGATAAAATGAAAATTTTCAGAGTTACAGCATTTTCAAAATCCAAAAGAAGAAACGATAATTAACATTTTCAGCCAAACAACGCACGATACGAAAAAAAGTCAAGACAAGAAAAGTGTTTCTTTTACCACGCCCTACAAAATTATCAGAACGACTTTTTGAATTTTCTTGAAAAATCGAAAATTCACATTTTTATTGCACAAGAACTAAAATAATTGCTCTGAAAAAATTCGACTATTACATTTATATTTCAAGAACTACGCTCCAAATAGACGAAATTAATAAATAAATATATATATATATTTATTTATTTATTTAAAAAAAAAGAGTTATTGGTTCCTCGTTTAGAGGTGGGCCGGGTATGCGCAGATGGAAACATATGAACTCCTATCTAATACAACGCTGCTGAAGGCTGGTGACCTTCTCAGCATAAAACATCAAGCAATTGCGACTCTCTCGGTTTCCATTCCTTGTTGTCGCCCCCTCCCCTCCCCCCGTAACAGAAGTTTTGGTGGGACTGACGTTAGAACTGGACTCTCCACTATACGACGAATCACTTCTTAACTTGGACATGATTTCGACTCGCAAAACAAATTTCGCGCATAAAGGTGGTAGTTGGGTGTACAATCTAAACATGAAGAATACAAACAATAAAGTAGCCTCGGACTGGACTGAAACTTTGATTGACTAAATGCATACACACGGTAAACGTAAAGTTTGAGTTTCAGGCGATGAATGGAGACTGGGTGTTTGGAATGCTAGAGGAGTGAATGATCTTAAAGTAAGAGAACTACGAGACACTATGCGCGTAAGGAAGCTAGGTATTTTATGTGTACCTGAGACAAAGAAAAAGGGATGCGAAAGTAGAAACATAGAAAATGGGGTGTTGAATGGCGGTTTTGAAATATGGTCAGGAGTAGATAGGGAATCACATGGTAGTCAAGGGGTCGGTTTGGTTATGAATGAAAAAGCAAGATATATGTTCCAAAAACGACTTAAATTCTTTTTTGTCCCCTTTTCAGATAGTTGGAAAAAAATCTTTCTGATTGTAGGATTTATTATGAAGATACGGAAATATACGCTGAAGTAAAGGAATTAGCTTCTTCATTTTAAATCAAATACAATTTAAGTCATTTTTATCTGAAGAACATTGAACATAACATATGGTCGTTGCGAAGCGCGACGACCAAATTGCGCGCAGCAAGCGCGCTCAAACTTTTGGGTTTCTATTATACGATGAACAGGAACG
>CAKNYM010033395.1:0-18636 GCA_932195095.1 Andricus curvator
ATCTTACACAAGAGACACAAACAAGGAATGAAATAGAGTAGGTGGGAGGACTAGGTCTGCATATGACTTGTAACAATTTTGTTTTCAATTATAACCAAAAGTTCATTGCAGAGCGTAGGAGAAAAATTTGTAATTGAGCATGTTTTGATATCAGCCCCCCCCCTGGCAAAATATACTCAAGAGAAAAAAAGATTGTTCAAAATATGTTTTTCTCTCATGTTTATATAGTATTTGTTCATAACTAACAAGGCAAAGCAAAGTCAACCATTTCAGAAAAAACCGGAACTTTCTAACACTCATCTGAGAGGAGATAGTTTTTAAAAATAGTAAATTGTTTAAACACTATTTTTATTAACTTGCATTGATTATCACATCACTAAGTGAAGGGTGCCAAAAAGTTAAAAATTTCAGGAAAAAAGCGCAACTATCTGACATTAATATATATGATATTAATATAGTTTTCAAACTAGAATGAAAAGATCCATCAGAGTCGAAAAGAACATGTAAAATTTCTATGTTGTTTTAGATACTGCACATATCGATTTTTTCCTTTCGATAAATTCTTGATAAAGGGCATCACAGGTTTTGAAAGTTCAAATACTCCCATCTTTAGAATGAAATTTTCTTTAAATTTGTGAAATACGTGTCGTCTAAAATCCTTTAAAAAAAAAAACATATTTCTTGCAAAAATGATCCTATGCCTTGAGCATGCACAGCTTGCCCGTCTGGAAATTAATTCAGCCAACTAAAATAATGATACAATATTACATACATATTGAAAATGGTAATTTAGTTACACTATCAAATCATTTAAAATTGCAAAATTTGCTGAGTTGTTTGGTTTCAATGTTAAATACAAATATTTTCTGCTTTGTTTCAATTTAAATGGTGCAATTTAAAAAATTGGAAGCATAGCGATCTTCTTTTGCATTATATTTAAAATTTTCCAACGTAATAAAATTTAAACTTTTAGTTGAAGATTTTCATGAATGAATCATTTCAAATATATTTGAATAATATAATTGAATAAATTTTTTGAATTCTGACTGGTTAAAATTTTAGAGTTTCCAATTCTCATGTTGAACGCTGAATTTTCCATCTTTCTCTTTCAACAGTATTAATTTTGCAATTGAAATTGAATAGTTGAAATTTAGAAAAGTATAGTTGACAATTTGCAGAATATTAATTTTGAGACGATTTTAATGTACTTGAAACAATTTAAAATTTAAAGGTGAAGAGTATAAAAACGTTATAATATCGCAATTCTAAGTAATTGAAAATTGGATCAGTTCTAAATGATTTGAGATTTGCTCAATTTTCAACGCTCCGTATTAGAAATGTTTTTATTTTTATTGTTACGTGCTCAAAATTAATTTATTTCTTACATTTTTTTAGAATAATTCAATTGTAAAAGTCTATATAATTGAAAAATTTTTCAGCTTGTACTAACAATTTAAAATTCTGAAATTTCAGAAGCTTTGACTTTGAACAATTCAATTCAGTTTTTCAGTTTCTAATTGCAGGATTATAATCACATTTAATTTTGAATTGTTGAAATTCCAAAGTTTGAAATTTTAAATTATTAAAATTTGAACGCTTCGAATGATAAATAACACAACTCGAATTTAGTTGAATTTTATATGATCTAATTTACAAAATGTTAATCTGAAATTATTCAGTTTTGAACAGTTTTGAATTGTCCCGTTCTCGAAATATTAATCTGAAATCTTTCGATTTCGAGATTCTTCAATTAGAAATAAAATTTTTTAATTATGAATGCTTTGAAGTAGTACTGATACAACAAAAACTCCTTTCTAATGAAACTGTCCAATTTTGGAAAGTTTCTTTCAAAATTTTCCTATGTCGAGAGCATCTGATGAAAATTTTTCCGAATGCTTTTAATTAGGAATTATCAATTATTGTTTCTAAAAATTGTTAATATCTTGATATTTGAAGAAATTTAATAACGTATTTTCAAATTTCTTCAATGTTATGAATTAAAAATTTAGGAATTTACAGCTAGTTCATAAAAAATGCACTTTCCCTCTTGAAATATTTTTGAACCTTTTCGCTGATTGCCTAAAATAACATGTCCAACGTCTTCAGTATATAAATATAAAAATAGTCCCAACGGCTAATGTAACACAAATTTATTCATAATACTTTAAATTCACCTATTCTTTATTTCCATCTTAGGCTTTCGGTTATAAGACATTTACGATTTTCTTTCCGACAACAGATTTTTCAAAATTGCACTATTTTAATTTGTAACACTTATTGGCTAAACATTTTGAAGAGAACATTCGAAATTAAATATTTTCAAATTAGAATATTAAAAAATGGACAAATCTACATTTCAATCGTATACTGACTACTGTTGCAAATTTGTATAGTTTCCAAACAGAAGCTTCAATAATTCTTGATATATTTCAACTTGAATATCGCTTGAAAATTGAATATATTATGTTGAATGAGTGCTAAAATCATCAATTTGAGAGAAATGTAATTTTCTTTATTACTAAATATATATCATCCATTATTCAGTTTTATAGTATACGCTGAAACAAATAGAAATTAGAAGGATGATCTACAAATATTAGGGGGTTAAACCTAGATATTAAAATTTAAAAAATGAATTAAGTTTTTAATTTTAATTTTTTTCTAAACTAAATTAAATTAAATTAATTAATTTTAAATTAAATGAATTCAATTTAAAAAATTTTTAAATCCAAAGTTTCAAACAGAATATACTGTTGGAAGTCGATTTGAACAAAACAATAGGTACCCAATAGGGCTGTTGTTTTTCCTTTTGGAAGGTGCAATATTTCAGTTGCAGTTTATGGCGAGGGGGAAGGGTTCCGGCATGAAGGCGACATTGCCACCTCAGGTAGTGCACCTGTCTCTTCAAAAGTGTCCAATTTTCTGGGATACGATGGCGATTTCAAACCATCTTCAGTCTTACAGGGATTTGTGAGATACGTCATAAATCCGAACCTATTCATTTCTATTTACTACTTTTTACGGTAAGCTCGGTAAATAATAAAATTCTTCTCCAATTTCCCAGTAGAGTGGGTCCAAAATAAATACTTTTGGAATTTGATATCGCTACAATGCGTAAAATTAGCGTATTAGGGTTCTAAAGAAGTATAATTAATTTGAAATCGATCCACGTGCAGCTTGGTTACCCGTGCGCGAAAAAAAGGTTGAAAAATTTTCTTATTTGCAGAGTTTTAGACTTTTCTTGAGGTTTAATTTTCTTTGCATACCTAAATTTCAGAAGAATCTTCTTAATTTTTTGGAGATTCAAATCAATCATTTTTCTGAAAAATAATTCCCATTTACTTTTTGATATCTTGATTTTGGTATTTAATGAAATAATCTTTATAACTTGTGGATTAAACATATTTCTGAGCACGTGTGAGGTTCTTAAATGTAAATTCACAATACCCACTAGTCGAAATTAGAATAAAAGTAATTTTTTATTTTTTTTTTTTTATTCCTGGGCCTTGTCGATTTTTTTTGGAGTATCTCTATGCTTAGAAATTCCTGACATGCTCAAGAAAATTATAAAATCACAAGTGAAGACGATAATTCTATTAAATGACAAATTCCAAATTTATAAAAACCACTGTAATTGTAATTTCGACTCCTGAGTCTAGCTCATTTTCTTCTCGTGTATTACTAATTTTAAGAACTCCAAACATAGAAAAAAATTCTGAAATTACAGGTGAAAAAAATGTATCATGTCAAATACCAAATTCCAAAATTTAAAAAATGACTGTAAATCTCATTTCGACTCCTAGATCTTGTCGATTTCTTTCTAGTGCATTTCTATATTTAAAAAGTCCACACATGCTCGAAAAAAATCTTTAAACCACATATTCTAAAGATAATTTCACTAAATACCAAACACAAAATTTTAAACATTGGCTGTTTTACCAATTTTGACTCCTGAGGCTTCAGGCCAGTGGAATTAGACATAAAAATTAAGTCAATTTACAAAAATTCCGAAGTTCTTCAAAAAAATTGTACAGTTGTGCTTTTATATGTTGAACGTGGTCGGGTCGCCATTTTGTTTCAAAAAATTAATTTGCAAAGTTTTCCCCCCATTGCTCAACGAAAATTCAAAACATTTTGCAAACTTGAGTAACTATAAGCTCAGTCTCTATCCTGTATTGAATTTGCAAAACGTTCTTGATGCGACAACATTATTAATTATAAACAAATTAACATTTGGTTAATCACTCCTGAGCGAAAATACCAAAGGTTTTGCACAAAGTTGTTTCTTCTTCTTTCCATTGAAAGGAAACTATTGTATGATTTGCAAAACTAAATACATAACGCAAAATATTGTTTTTAAAATAATTGTTACATTTTTTGCAATTCGACTACTAAAATTTCATCGGAAATTGCGAAGATTGCGTTTTTGGGTAGAAAATGTTAGGAATGTCGAGATCTAAAAATTATCAAATTTAAAAAACGTTGTATGGCCGGCAATAATATTAGAGCTGCAATTGAACAAATTAGTTACTTTTGTAAACTAGCGAAAAATTTTAAACATTTTGCAAATCGCACTGAGTGATAAATAACTTATTACCAACGTCACATTATATTTGGAAACTATTTACAACTTGGCGACATTACTAATTTTAAACAAATTATTATTTTGTTTATCACTCCCAAGCGAAAATACCGAAGGTTTTGCAAAATGTTGTTTCTGCTTCTTTCTATTGAGAAGAGACTATTATATGACTTAGAAAACTGTATGCATAACTCAAATCATCGTTTTTTAAATTAATGTTGCATTTTTTGCAATTCGACTCATAAAATTCCTGCAAGAATAGAAAATGTTGCGTTTTTGGGTAGCAAATGTTGGAAATGTCAAAATCTTAAAAGTCTTAAATTTACAAAACGTTGCACGACCCGTGTAGCCTGACGCTACACTGGCGCTGTCTAGTTTTGCTACGTGTTTGATGCAAACCTTTCTGCTGTCTAGTCCCAGTCTTGGCGCTATCTAGGAGTTCGTTACGAATTTGAATATATGAAGATTGTTCAGATTTCAGCTAGTTTCTAGATAGAATCACGGTTTGGACTTGAGCAAAAATTACACAGGTGAATTCAGAAAATAATCATTTTTGAATAAATGATTGAGGAAATCACAATACGCAATTGCACAGATGCTCCAGCAATAATTAATTATACACTTTTACATAGTTAAGAGAGTAAGCAATAATCGTTTAAGGTGATCGAAATCTTAATACAAGAACTCTATTCTTAAGAACGATTTTCTTCAAGAATGTTCAAAAACATGTCCTTTCAATTGAATTATAGGTATAGTAGAGTTTGAATGAATTTTTATTAAATTTATAATAATTATAATATGTATAATGCTATGTATAATATTGACGATATTCCAAAAAATCAAATCTGATTATAAATGACTCATTTAATTTATTCTAATTATTTATTTATTGCGTAAATGATAATTGAGCCTAACGTATTGATTATTTGAAATAATAAACAATCATTATTTCATAGTCTGAAAGCCAGTCAAATCATACAAACGTTATTATTTTCAATGATTTATTCACACATCAAGCACTTTGAATGTTTAAAAATTGTACATGTTTTATTGAAATAAATATTGGGATGTAATGAATTGAATTGCATATCCGACAAACTGAAAGAAAATTTAGCTTTTAGGTGGCCGAGGTATTAAGGCGACGGGACAAAGTTACAACAATATAATAGGAAGTTACATCAGAATTTCGACACCCGGCATATGTACAAGAGATTTGCGGAAACTCATTTTTTTTTGTACAAAAACTTTTTTTATATTTTTAATCAACTGAAAAATTTATATATTGAACCTTTATCGTATGAAAAATAATAGTGTTATTTAATTGTTCATTATTTTTTTATCAAAATAGCCGATCTGTCTAGAAACTAGTCTATCCGAGCGTAACATCCCAGTCTAGTCACTGGACAGTCAGCCTGTGGCGCGCCAGTGTGAACTCAAGGCGGACTAGACAGAAACAGTACAGCGAAACGAAATTTTTCTACACGGGGACCGACAACAATATTGAAATTGAAATTAAACAAATTAGGTACTTTTTTAAACCAGCAAAAAAATACAAACATTTCAGGTCCCGGAAGTTGGAATTACAACATTGTCATATCCATATGGGCGTTATGTTATAATTGAGTGCTTATTTTGTGCTCATTTATGCTGCAGAAAAAAATTTTGTGCCCGGTAATTTTGGTGAAAAATATGTAGTAATGTGAGTTTCACCTGAGGCCACAACTCCGGTATGCGAAACTCGGAAACTATAAGTGGTATCAAATTCATTTTTGCGCAGGAATTCAGTGCTAATTAAGTGCTCTGGATACGTGCTATGCACAAAATCCGGGAACTTTTTTTTAACAAAAACGTGTAGCAATGCTGGATTCAGATGACTCTTGTATGTGACACTCGGCAACTATAAGTGGAATCAAATTTTACTTGGCGCAGGAATTCAGTGCTTATTTAGTGCTCATATATGCCGCAAAAACTAAATTTTGTGCCTGGTAATTTTAGTTAAAAACCTGTAGTAATGCTAACTTCTGCTGCAGCCACAACTCAGCATGTGAAACCCGAAAACTATTAGTGATATAATATTTCGGTCATTTGAATGTTGAAAACTTGAAGTACGTATTAGTTGCCTTGAAATAATAATAAACGTAATATAATTTCCATATAAGTTCTAGATATTACGCAGTCCTTTGAAAACATAGAATCGCACATGAAGATTATTCAATTGGACGGTTTCATAATCCATTATCATAAGAGAAATATAAAAAAGAGAGAACTCATGGAGCACTCATGGAGTAACAAGATTTTTTTTATCATTAATTGATTGGACATTCCAGTATTTTTTCTTTAGAATACGTATCTGAAGGCGAAAATGTTCTATCTTCTCGCGTTTTTCATAAAAACAGGTTTAAAAAACGAAAATGACCTGATGTTCACGCAACATGGTTTTTTCGTTTTTTATGTGACACTGGACATTAAATCTTTAACATCTCCGGAAATATTGCTACTACGAAATAAATAATGTGAATTTCCGAATCAGTGCCAAAAAATACATAAATAAATGCCATAAAAGTCAAATAAATAAGTATTTTATATGTTTTTGTGACGTAGTGTAATACAATATAAATTATTAATAATAAATATATTATTTTTAAAAATCTGCACGCCGCATGGGTGCGCTTCTTTTAGGTCTCGCGCTTTGCGTTCAGTCTTTATTCTTCCGCCGCGTTTGTGCATGAATCGATTACAATTAAAGATTGAACCTTTAAGATCTGTAATTTGTTGATTGCGCCCGGGAGTCCTGTTTTGCGTGAAAGTGTTTGCCGTTAAGAATTTCACTGTACCTAGCTTGTTTCGTTTTTTCATAAATTCAAATTTGTGATTTTTCATGTAAGTTGTTCCCATTAGAACGCAAATTACGAGCCTCATCAAAAAATGATTAGAGAAAATTTCTAGATTTTATTTAGGCAAATGTTTCAATGTTATTCTTCACAATCAAAATAAAACCAAGCGGTATTTTATTGTTCAAACAATATGTACTTGTTCAAACGACGTATTATGTTATAAACGCGAATTTCCGTGTGGAAAAATTTCGTGGCGTTGTAATGTTTCTGTCTAGTCCGCCTTGAGTCGACACTTTTATTATTTTCTGAATTCACCTCTGTAATCTTTGTTTAAGTCCAAACCGTGATTCTATCTAGAAATTAGCTAGAATCTGGACAATCTTTATATATTCAAATTCATAACGAACTCCTAGATAGCGCCAAGACTGGGACTAGACATCAGAAAGGTTTGAATCAAACACGTAGCAAAACTAGACAGCGCCATTTTAGCGCCAGGTTAGTATTGCGTGAATAGACAGGTTTAAGAAAAACTGTACTGGCTTGAACATGATTCAAGACTGCCACGAAATTTTTCCACAAGGGTTATTGGCATTCCTGAATGCTTTGGCCTAATCAATAATTGTGAACATCCACCTCTGAACATACTTGTTATATTTATTTATTCTTATTTATAATAATTCTTCAAACCAGTAAAAATTGTTCGAACAATTGGCTGTAGGTTAAAAAATCCATGAAGTAAGCGAAAGTAATGAAACTTATTAAAAATAAATTAATAATTTTAATCATGTTCCGATTACCTTACAAAAATGATTTTAAAAAAATATTCACATTAAAAAAATGTTCACGCAATTCATGAATTGTATATTGTTACTCGTTTTTTTTAAAGGTTCCCTCTTTTTTCTACACCGGCAGTTATTTTATTACTTTCTAAAACTTTTTCAGAGTAACCAGAAACCTTCAAAAAACCTCAAAAATTATATATAATGCAATGTCTTGGTGCCACATTACGTTATCCAATAAAAAAACAGTAAATCTATCACAAACTGTACACTGTTAAAAATGTTTGCAATTTTAATATACATTTAATATACATTTGTATATTAAATCTAAAATATAGATATACGAAATTGCCATTAAGAGACTATTTTATTAAATTTCATATACCGCATATTGATAATTTATCAGAAAAGTTAGATATTTGCACTTTACACAATTTAAAAACAATTTTGACAGCAATTTTCAATTATAAATAATCAAACATAATATTTTCTCCTAGATAAATATAAATGACACTGGTTTTTAAGAGAAACGTTCAATTAAACAAATAATTAAGAAACCTAACCTCCAAGCACCTGTACTCACGTTAAAATTCTAACATTCACAGCGAATTTTAGAAAAAATTCCACCCGTACGTTGCACTTTAATTGTGAAAAGGAATTAAGTCGACGAATTCAAGCTTATTCCTTTATTTTTTAATATTTGACAGGATCTGAAGGCATCAAAGAACTTGTTGTTTTCACGCACTCTGTTTTACCGACTTTAATATACATGTATATTAATTTTACAACATGATGGTATATTAAAATTAATGTACGGTATATGCAAATGACTTTACTCACATGTATATTAAATTTCCATCAGATTTTTTTAACAGTGTATAGCACCCTTCAATAGTAAGAGAAAATCCTTGTGCAACACATTGAGAATTTAATCTGGCGAATAACTGAAAAAATATCAGTTTGTTTATCATTATCAATGTTTCTGAGTAGTAAACAGTTTGCAAATCTAATGTTATGTTAGTACTAAGTTAATTATCACTCAGTACGATTAGCGAACGATTAGTGCAACGTTTTGCAAATTTAATATTTGTTAGATTTCGACTGGAAAGTGGTAAACAAAATAATAATTCGTTTATAATTAATAACGTTTCCAAGTTGGAAACAGTTTGGGAATGTAATATGATGTTTGTAATTGCAATTTTATTATTATTTCCGGCTAGTGATTCACGTCGACACGAGAAATTCAACTGTTTCACTCGACGTCGTTCGTTATCAGCCCCTTTTTTCGAACGATCATCTCGTGTATTCATTTGTTAAATTTCGAATCATATCGTCTCATTTTTCGAAAGACATCGAACGAGGTCCTTGAAAATAATCGAGAAACGTCACTTGTGACAGCCTTTTAGTGACAGAGCTCTGCTTCCAAAGATTATTTGGATTTAACGTTTAATTTAACGTTAAATCTGTTTATCTTAAATTTTTAATTTAACGATTAAGCACAATCTGGAGAAGGATGGCAGAAGATACAAGCTATGTAGGGAAGAGAAAATCTACGGGGTGGATACTTTATTATTATTATTATACCATTAGGCCATTTCCCTTTCGGGGTAGGCGTGACTTGCTCGGTTGGAAAATAGAAGTGTGTATATATAAATAATACTGAATCGAAATCAGTGACAACAAGAAGGAGAAAGGAAGTTCTAGGAAGTATTTTTGAATGCGGATACACGGATGAAAAGAAGTTCGCGAAATGTGAGGCTTGCTTTGCACAAAAGTTGGAAATTATAATAAAAATAACGGATGGAAATACAACTGGAACTACCTGATATTTAAAAAAATTCCATGCTGAGGAATACAAGAGAGCCTTTTCTGATAGTGCAGACCAGCAGCCTAAAGAAGTATTATTAATAAGCATTTAAACATAATATAATTCAAATTTTACATTCTATCACTTTTAGCAAGAAATTCAATAATTTTAAAATGCATTTTGGATAATTTTTCAATTTCAATAAATTTCAAACAAATTTATATTTTTCAAAGAAATGAGAAGCCAAAAAATTAATTTGTACTCTTTTTAAAGCCTGTTTTAATGGAAATATGATTTTTGTTAGAATCTTACAAAACATTACTTTCAATAAAATAAATCTTTTTTTGATAAAAAAATTAGTAAAGAACT
Organism: Andricus curvator; assembly: GCA_932195095.1. NCBI lineage: Eukaryota > Metazoa > Arthropoda > Insecta > Hymenoptera > Cynipidae > Andricus > Andricus curvator. The sequence continues at coordinate 10,372 of CAKNYM010033395.1, forward strand.
TTCTACGTTATTTTTATTTTCGTACAGTAAATCGAAGATTAATATTATTAATATGAAACTAGCTGTGAATTCGATCTCGAGTGTTTCCACTTTGTTTGTATTTATAATTATATGGTGCTCATTTCATGAGTACTTTGCTTCCCGTTAGCAAATGTATTTGCTTCCTCATAGAGGAAGCATTAGTTATTTTTTTTCAATAATATACAAACCAAAGTCTTCATTTGCTCAATTTAAAAATAGAAATTTACAAAAAATACAAAATTACAAAATAATACAAAAAATGTTTTAAATGCAAAGACAGAGCAGACAAATCAAATATTGTACTCCAAATAATAATTTTTCGAGCTGGAAAAGGGAAAGGAAAAGTTCTGTCGCACCCTATCCCTTCCCCAGCTTTATGATTTCTTTACAAACATGGTCAGAATTACTCTATTTGAGAATTTATGATCAAAAAGTCTTTTCTATTCCTGCGTCAACTTTGAATTATGTCGATAAAAAGTTTTTCTGTTTAAAACTGATGATTCAGATATTATAAATGAGCATAACTTGATTAATCTTCAATAAAGTGTATTATTATTACAGATGAATAGATTCGCTTCAAATCAAGGAATCTTTTCCGTTCTTGCATTCATTTTGAATTATGGTATTGAAAAAAGTTTTACTATGAAAAGCCGTGCTTTCAAATATTATGCATTACCATATGTTAGCTTCCTTACTCTTAAATAAAATGTATTAATATTGTAGATCAATCGATTCGTCTCGAACCAAGGAATCTTTTCTGTTCTTGAATCAACTTTGAATTATGTGAATGAAAAAAGTTTTACTATAAAAAACCGATTTTCAAAATATATAAATTACCATAACTTCCCTACTCTTCAATAAAATTGATTAATATTATATAACAATTGATTCGTCTCGAACCAAGGAATCTTTTATATTCTTGCATTAGCTTTGAATTATGCTAATAAAGGAAGTTTTACTATGAAAAACCGATTTTTGAAATATTATTGAGTGCTAAAAAAAATGCAATAAATATTTTTAGAAACCCTTCGGTCAGTTTCAAGATATTAATGAGGAAAATAAGCCCTGCAAATTTCATCGAATTATCTGCAACCGTTTTCTAGTTATCGTGTTCACAAAAAAGCGTGACATCCACACACACATCCACACATCCACACACACACACACATCCTCACACACACACATCCGAACAATTGCTTCGAACATTGTATTAGATATTTTTAAATTAGGGAGGGTTTAATTAAATGAATTTGAAAATTTTGGAAAATGTTACCATTATAAAGCTTCCTCTATGAGGAAGCAAAAAGGATATTTAGTCTTTCAAGATGAAAAATGTTACCTTCTCTAAATTTAACAACAAAATAAAGTAACATTTAGACCAAATACATTTTAAATCGGGAAGGCTGTAAAGCCAGCATGCTGAAGTCACGAAATCGTTTCGAGACATAATATTTAGTTGTGCCACTTGAAGAATTAGGAAAAAAAGTTTCTTAGACCTTTTCTTTATTTTGCCTCTTTTTCAAAATGTTCGCTAAAGTTATTATTATTAGAATCCGCTCTAATTGTATTTTTCTCAATTAAATTAGATTAAATTTGATATAATTTTATTTTATTTATTTTAATTTAATGGGCTACAATTGTTCTTTTTAATTAAATTTAATTGGAACAATTAAAACATTATATTTTGTAATATTTTGTAAAAAAATCTAATGTGTAAATCTATAAGTTGAAAAAATTTCGCTTATAAAGTGTTACAAAATTGCATTGTTACAAGGAAAAGACAGTTTTAACCGAATTTATTGCATTTTTAGCGAAAATTTCAAGAAAAAGAGGCAAGAGCAGAAAAGTGTTTGCAAACTTTTTTTTACAAATTTTCAAGCGGAAGAACTTCACTCTCTTGACTTTTTTTTCAAATATCGTTTCGTTATTGAAAAAATAAGAATTTTTATTTTTCATTGAAATGAACTCAATTTTCTCTTTTCTAAGATGTAGGCACAAAATAAATAATTTTTCAATAAATGCACCCTATTAATACCAACTTTGAAAAAAAATCAATTAAAAATAAAAAGGTGGCCTTGTTGAGAAAATGAAGATTGAAGAGTTTCAGAAAAACGGCAACGATTTTTTTTGTTGTAAAATACATTGCCACCTTACAAATTTTTAATACTCATAACTTAGTCAAAACATTTTTTTGTTTAAACGGCAAAATATGAGTCAACTGAAATCCCTTAAAAACAACATATTTTGTCTTAAAACGATTTGGTGACTTCACTTTGCACAGCCTATCCAATTTGTAATAAATTCGGTCTTTATGAAAATTGAAAAATGGGTTTCTTTAAATATATGAATCCACCTGGAAAGTGTAATTTCTCTGCTCGAGTTCTGATATAATAATTTCATATCTGATCTATTTCTACCTTTGGTCTTTTATTAGAAATTTGATCCAAATAATCTTCAATTGTATAGTGGTGGAATGGGTAGCGAGAAAATATCTGCCGAAATGTTTCTTTGATGATGAAGTAACCCAAGAATTTTTCCACCTATTTGGACAAAATGCGAATTTTCCACAAACAATGCCATGAGATCAATGATTTCCTCAACTTCCAAGGATATGCAAGAAGCCGTAATCAAAACGCTACAAAAAATGTTTCAATGATGTCTTTCACTGTAGATAGTTGGACCTCTGTATAAAAATATGTTCGGTATAAACTTTTTCTCATAGAAAATATAAATTCTAAAAAATACGAAACACGACTTTCTACATGCATCAACTCATTTTCTACTTATATTAATTTGAATATAGCAATATTAAAAATTTTGGAAACGAGCTTCTCGGCTGTTCGGTCATATCGATCGATTTGACAAGGAGTTCGTTTTAATGAGACGATATGGGATGACAGATCGTTGTCAAGGCGATGAACAAAAATATTTTTGGGCGTTTCTCGGATCTTGTCGCTCGAATGAATCACTATTACCGGCCAAGCAACGTTTTGCAAATTTCGTAATTTTCAGATCCCAACATTTCTAACAATCGGTACCTAAAAACGAAACCTTCGCAATTTCCGCTGAAATTTTAGGAGTCGAATGGTAAAAAATGTAACAACTTGAAAAATGATAATTTGTGAAATGTATTTAGTTTTGCAAATCATACAATAGTCTCTTCTGAACGGATGAAAGCAGAAACAACATTTTGAAAAATCTTCAGTATTTTCGCTCAGGAGAAATTAACAAAATATTTATTTGTTTATAATTAATAACGTTGCCGCATCATGAACGTTTTGCAAATTTAATACAGGATAGAGACTGAGTATATAATTACTCACTAAAGTTTGCAAAATGTTTTAAATTTTCGTGGAAAAATGAGGGGAAAATTTTGCAAAAAATTCTTTTAAACAAATTGCCGACCCGATCACGTTATGCAAAATTTTATTTTATGTTGAACATATGAAAAAAAATATAAAATTTTTTTGAAGACCTTCGGAATTTTTGTTAATTGATTAGCTATTTCCACTAGTCTACTTTTCACGACATTGAAGTTTACACAGATATGGACTTGAAACTTGTGTAAAATCTCACATTTTTCTTACTTTTGAGTTTTTGAAATTACATTTCGAAATAAAAATAAAATGAATTAATATATTTATGTGACAAATAAGTTGAAGAAAAGTGATAATTAAAATATTTTACATACATTCTAATTAATTTGAAAAAATCAACGAGTGACTCCTTTCTAACCCAAAAAGTCACCAAATGTGAATAATGTATATTTTTTAAATCAAAATTATACATTAAATTTCGATGAAGGTTGCTTGAACACGGGGTGGATTGGAAAGATTCTAATTTTTGACTATTTACCATAAGTGACATATCGTTGGAATCGCCAAAAAACATAGATTTCTAATATAATATTATTAAATTTATAATTGTAAAATTAAAAGAAAATCATGTTTCGTATTTCACTCCTCATTAGTACAAAGGACCCCCGCAGGTAAGGGTCGGCGAAAGAGAGCTCAGAAGAGCAACTGGTGCGGTGTAGACTAGGTGATGAGGTAGGTGTACCTGAGCTGTTGAAACTGGACATTATAAATAGTGCTACTACACTGATATAATTCCGGAGTTCTCCAACAATAGAATTAATCTCTTGTCAGTTTGGGTTCCAGTTTGGAAATTTTCGATCTAATTTATTACTCTAAAATTCAAAGCTTTTCAACTTTGAAGACCCATAAAATCAATTTAAATAACAAAAATATTATAAAAATTCATAGTCTTCTTATATTACTAGGTTTGTATATACGTATTTTTTGTTGTTTATTCAACTTCATTGTCATTCCAGATGTTGGACGATTGTCCAGTTATTCTGATTTTAAAGGCCTCGATTCATAATTTGTTCTATTTTTAATACATTCTCAAATTGATTATGGAAAAAAATATTTCAAAAAACAAAGCCCCAACAAAAACCTCTACGGTGCAAAAAATTTATCAACTTCAAAAGTATGAATTTGTAAAATAAAATTTGGTGAAAAATTCCAAGAAAAAATAATTATAATAAAATATATTTTGAAAGCATATACTTTGAAGAAAATGTCATTTCAGGTCTTTATTTATGAGCGTACATTTTCACTTTGAAGAATTCCAAAATGCAGTAATAGTTGAACGACCTCTTGTGTTTATTCCGAATTAAAAATGGTTCAATCCGAAATGAAAAAGCCTGCATGTTTCAAATACATATCTACAGGCACATAGCAAATGTACGCTAAGCAACATATGACCTCATTGTTCAACCAATGCTTAGAAAAAAAAAGTCGCATCGAGATATTTTCGAAAGGAATGCAATAGTATTGCCCATTTTTAATTCCGACAATTACTTTGTTTATAACAATTGCAGAACTATAGAAAATAATGTGATTGTTTGAAAATTGTTTAAACAAAGAACGAAAAAATACGGCATCTAGATATTTCGGAGACGAATCTAGAGGTGTTTTTCGTTTTCCGATACGACTCTTAGTTTTTTAAAATAATTGTGAATGTATTAATATTTTTAATGCGAATTCTGAAAGAAAAATTAGGCTCATATTTTTCACCAAAAGGAGCAAGTTCAGATAAAAAAATGATATGGTAATCCTTATCGATACATTAATTGCCAACATTATCGTCAAAAAAATTGAGTAGTTGCATTTTAAGCCAAAGAGTTGAATTTTCATGCCAAAAAGACGAACTTGAACCAACAAGATTATTTTCAGCCAAAAAAGATGAATTTTCAATCATGTAAAATTACTTTTCTTCCATAGAAGATGAATTTTGAAAATTGAAATTGAAAGACAAATCAATTCACTACAAATAGTTGAAATTTGAATTCACAAAAATTAATTTTCAACAAAAAAGAAGAATTATCAACCAGTTGCATCCAATGAAAAATTACGGATTTTTGACGAAATAGTAGAATCCTCAAACAAAATGATGAATTTCCAACAAACAAGGTTAATGTTAAAACGAAGAGAAAGAATTTTCAAGAAAATACATGAATTTTCTACCAAATAGTTGAATCACAATTAGGGCTACAGTTTAATATCAGGGCTACATTTACAACCAAAAGTGCAATAATTATATTTTCAGATAAGCAAATCAAGTTAAAAAAAAGAATTTCCAACAAAATACTTACATTTGCGAAAAAAGTTTAAGTTTCAGCAAAAAATATGATTTCTCAACATAAAAGGTAATTAACGATCAAATAGCAGAATTTTTAACTCATAAAGAGATAAATTTTCAACCAAAAGTGGAATAAATAATTTTGCAGATAAAAAAGTAATTAAAAGAAAAATGAATTTCCAACCAAAAAGTCACGTTATGAAATAAATAGTTTAATGTTCAACCAAAAATATGAAATTTTAAGAAAAAAGTTCATTTACGACCAAATGATTAAATTTTTAACTAGAAAAGATAAATTCTCCACGAAAAATGGAATAATTAAATTTTCAGTTGAAGAAACATATTTTGAACGGAAAAAAGCAAATTATCAACCAGTTAACTCCAATGGAAAATTACAAATTCTTGACAAAATAGTTGCATCCTCAAACAAAAGGATGATTTTTTAACAAACAAGAATAATGTTACATATAACAAAAAGACGAATTTTCAAAAAAAATTAATTGTCGACCAAAAAGTTGAATCATAAATTTGTGAGAGATACATTTTGCACCAAACGTGAAATAACTAAATTTTCAGTTCAAAAAGTTAATGGAAAAAAAAAATTCAACCAAATAGTTACATTTTCAAATGAATAAACCAAAATTATTAATTTTTAACAAAACAGTACATTTATAACAAAATATTTGAATTGTCCACATACAATAAACGTAATTCTAACAAAATAGTCACATTTTCAAATTAATACCCAGCTAACACAGTTACTAGTCCGAATAGTCACATAATTGTAACAAGATTAAAAAAACCAGTCACTGGTGACTTCCATGCTGGTCACCCAGTGACAATATATTTCCCACTCAAAGTAGTAACAAATTACAAGTGAAGCAGGTAACATTATCCCGCCATTGTAATCACATGCTTGTAACAAAGTGATGTTTGGAAACGCAACGTGCAATCACAGCTTAACCTCAAAATATACATCGTTTCGGAATTATAATTATGAATATTTTTGCAAAAATGTTGGAAAGGAACATAATTAAACGATAAATAAGTTCCAGAAAAGGGAGATAATATGTGAACAAAGCTTTTATAAAAAAACAGATATTTATCAGCTGAACCCTTACGAAAAAGAAATTACATTATAGAGGTTAGACCCAAAATGTATATGTATAAATGAAGATCGCTGCCGGCTGTTACCGCCATGTTACTAGTCTGACAGGGAACGGTTGCAAACAAGCCTCCCTAGTAAACTACGGCGATTATGCCGTTACCTGCTAGGAGACTGAGATACAAGTAACAATTCCTCTGATAACATGTGATCATTCAGGAACTTTTCAGGATGGTAACAGGTTAGCTGGGTAGTTCAATTATCAATCAAAAGCATGAATTTTCAAAAAACCATAAATTCTCAAGCTGTTAGCCAAAAAGACGAATTTTTTACATAACTGTTCATTTACGACCAACTAGGTGAATTTCAAATTAAAACCATGTATGTTTAACCAAAAAATTCATTATTTACAATGTAGTTCAACCTTAAACCAAGTAGTTGCTTTTCCGCAAAAAATGTATTCCTAATGAAATATGCTGTTGAAATATGTTGGATAGGTCGTATTTCAACCAAAAGAGATTTTATTTTGAAGACAAAAATAGTTGAATTAAACTAAAAAACGACCAATTTTGAACAAAACAGCTGAATCCTCAACCAAAACAGAATAATTTTCAACCAAGCAGTAACATTTTCAGTCAAGAAAATTAATTCTCAACAAGAAAAAAAGAACTTAAAATTTCAAGTGGAACAGATTAATTAAAAAAAAACAGTTGAAAAAATTTATTTTCACATTTGTATTCAGCAGCCCCAAAAAATCTCTAGAATTTTAAAATTTGCAAATTTTAGAGCGAAATTTCTCTTCAGCTACCCTCAAAACGTATAAATACTAATTTTCATCAAATTCAAAACTCTTAAAAAAAATTTTATTTGCGATATTATATCCTTGATTTTCAATTTTTGAAGTCTGATAACAAATTCGGACTCAGCGACCTAAAAAACTTACAAATACTCATTTGCATACAAATTCAACGATTTTCAAAGTTTGGTATCAAACATTGTGAATTTTGGAATTCTGATACCAAATTTAAATTCAGTGGCCTCAAAAACATAAAGATACTCATTTTTATAAAAATTGAACCATTTTCAAGCTTTTATATTCACGATTGAATCTTACTATTTGACAGTTTTCAAATTTCGGCCGGCGAAAGGCACCTGCTGATTCACTGAGAGTAAATGCAGTGTTGCCAAATCACGGAGGTGGGAAGGTGTGCCTCTTACCTGTGATTGGAGTTATATATGCTGGAGGTGAGAACGTACAGCTTGTATCTGCTAGTATGGCGACACTAGCGCCGGTGATATATACCCGAACTAGGTAGGCGATACTGCCGATAAAGGATGAACGTTGTCACCTCCGAACGTTTTTTCGCCAAATGCAATAAAAGTGCATCTAAAATGGATTTACATCGAAAAATAGGCAAAACGTTGTCACCTCCGTTTTCGGAGGTGACAACGTTATATATGAGGCGACAACGTCTAGTGTATATATATTTTTG
>CAKNYM010033398.1:0-17102 GCA_932195095.1 Andricus curvator
GAGAGATTAGAACAAGTTGACAAGTACGTATACCTAGGTAGTCTATAAGAAGCCATAAGAAGCTATAAGAAGTCTGTAAGAAGCCATAGAAGCACACGAGCTTGCATGAAAAAATGCATGGACGTGAAGGAAGCCCCATCTCGCCCGGCGTTTCCCCAAATTCTTTCACACAGTGCAGTGACCAGTTTCAAAGTGTTCGGCCAATGCATTCCGTCCCCCAGTGGGCTAACTCTTACCCAGAGCCGCGTGTTCGACTTCAGCCCCCAAATCCCGTCATTCAGTGTACTAGCCAACAGCCGGCACCCGCACGTGAATCTGTGAGACCTAGCACAATAGGTGAACAGCCCCAAAGTTTCTCCGCGCAGGTCATTGACCAGCAATGTGTTCAGGTCCCAAATTCCTTCTCGCAGCATACTAACCGGCTGCCAGCACCCGCTCATCGCACTTTTCCGAGAAACAACCCATTGCTACCAGCGATGCACCGAATGGAAAACGTTGAACCGCTTTCCCAGGCCAAAGAAATCATCCGCACGGTTGAGGTTTTAAACGGCCAAGATGATGTTGGCGTACACGATTTCATTAAGACCGTGAAACGCGCGAGGCTAAGATGTTCCCAACCTAGTTTACTACTGGACTACATTTTAACGGAGAAAATAATTGGAAGTGCTAAGAGAGCAATCCGGCACTACCCTATAAGTAGCTACGATGATCTTTACAGCGCTTTGAAAACAAATTTAGCTACTACAACCACTCTGGAAACGTGCCGTAGTAAACTTGAAACAATCAGGCAAAATCATGATTCAGTACAGTTTTATAATCAAAAATTTAGAAGCGCGTATAATGAATTGATTTATACAATTCAATCAGAATATTCGTCCGGAATAGAGCGGAAATTAGCTCTTCAAATGGAGGAAAAATCTGCCACGAAGAGGTACGTTATGAACTTACGCGATGACATTAGCCATCAAGTGCGACCCTTAAAACCAAAAAGTTTGAACCAAGCTTTACAGGAAGCCCTGGAAGCAGAAGTGTGGTGTAGAGAACGTACGCGTACGAAAGTTTCAATAACACCTCGACCAGTACAACCAAGTGTTCTTAGACTACCCATGAGGAACGTAACGGTACCTGCGGCCCGAAATCAACAGCCACAAATGCGAAATCAACCCTCCGATAGTCCGAACCACGGACTACCTTTACAACAAAGGATGCAAATGACTTGTAACTTCTGTAAGAAACCGGGCCATTTGGAGAAACAATGCTATGCGAAATCAAAGCAACAGGGTTTTCGCAATGGAACATCTCAGAGAAGACCGCCAGAGATCAGAAATATACAGGAGATGGAAGATCTACAAGACCCATTAGAATGTTACGAAGTGACACCACAGGAACAGGACGAAATCGAACGCTACGAAGAATCTGCAGAGTTTCTGCAATCAGCGGACGATTGCAATTCATACATGGAAAGCATTCTGATGGACGCACCTATAGATTACTAGTAGATTCAGGAGCCTCTATTAATCTCATTAAACATTCTGAAGTACCCATAGAAAGAACACCATTTGAGATGAGAAAACGTTTTGCCATGGGGAGAGATATTAATTATTCTTATCAAGCAGTAAGAATACCATACTTAGGGAAGTTGCATTTATTTCACATAATTGATAATGATTTTCCCTTGCCAGAAGAAGGTATCATCGGCCGACAATTCTTTAATGCATTTGATAAATATCATATAACTAAAGATTTCCTTTATCTTGATAACAAAAAATTACCCCTTTATGAGGACGGAACATTTGTTTCGGGAAACACAGCACAGATAACTCGGATCAAAGTTGTAGAAAAGGATCAAGATGTCTATATAGAAAATCACGACTCAATCCCCGACGGCGTGTACAAAATAGAGAACCAAGAATTAGTTGTACCCTTATATAATTATGGAAAAAGCCCCTTAAAAATACCAAGCAGTTTGGAGTATGATAAAATAGATCAAATTAAAGAAACAAGTAGAGTCAGTGTCACTAGTTCGGAAGGAAATCAGGCAAAACGGATACAAGATCTATTGAACAAAACGAGATTGGACCACATAGAAGAAAAAGAACGTCCTTATTTATGGAAAATGGTAGCAGGATACAGTGACATTTTTAACCTTGAAGGAGACCCTTTTCCGTGTACCGATTTAGTAGAACATGAAATTATTTTGAAAACCGGCAAGATAGTAAATGTTAAATCTTATCGTCCTCCCCAATGTCACAAAGAAGAAATAAAAACACAAATGCATGACTTGAAAGAAAAAGGCGTCATACGAGATTCAAATTCACCCTTTAATTCGCCGATTTGGGTGGTGCCAAAAAAGGAAGACGCGTCTGGCAGGAAGAAATGGCGCATAGTAATCGATTTTCGAAAGATAAACGAGGACACGGAACAAGATGCATATCCGTTACCCATCATCGATGACATTTTAGATCAATTAGGAGATGCAAAATTCTTTTCTGCCTTTGACCTCAGCTCTGGGTTTCACCAAATGCCAATGAGTGAAACATCAAAGAAATACACGGCTTTCTCGACATGTGAAGGTCATTTTGAATTTAACAGAATGCCCTTTGGACTCAAAAATGCTCCCGCTACTTTCCAAAGGATGATGGACAATGCCCTGAGAGGATTGGTAGGAAACAAATGTTTTGTTTACCTAGACGACATTGTCGTATTCGGCTCAACTTTAAAAGAACACAACGAGAACCTAGTAAGCCTATTTGACAGACTCAGAGAAACGGGATTAAAACTTCAGCCTGACAAGTGCGAGTATTTACGCCCAGAACTCGAATATTTAGGACATTTGTTAACTGAGGACGGCGTAAAACCTAACCCCGCAAAAATACAGGCAGTACGAGATTTTAAACCACCACAGAATGTCACCCAAGTTCAGAGCTTTTTAGGACTCGCAGGGTACTATAGAAAATTTGTAAAAAATTTCTCTCAAATTTGTAAGCCTCTTACAAATCTAACACAAAAGGAGACACCTTTTGACTGGTCAACGAATTGTCAAGAATCTTTTGACAAAATAAAAGAACTATTATGCTCAGCACCGGTTTTGAGATTTCCAAACTACAAGGAGAAATTCACTTTAACGACAGACGCATCTAATCACGGACTAGGCGCAGTATTATCCCAAAACGGTCATCCCTGTTGTTACATATCAAGGACGTTAAACAAAGCCGAGATCAATTATAATACAACGGAAAAGGAATTGTTAGCGATAGTTTGGGCATGCAAAAGGTTAAGACAGTACCTTCTTGGGAGAGAGTTTACAATCCAAACGGACCATCAGGCGTTAATATGGTTACACAACGTGAAAGATCCCTCTTCACGATTGTTACGGTGGAGATTACGTTTGGAAGAATATCTTTACACTGTCGAACACGTAAAAGGAAAGGAAAATAAAGCTGCAGATTGTCTATCTAGACTATTTCCAGTTCAACAAGAAGAAGATTCTCTACAAAATACAGCAGAAGAAGTTGAGCTGGATGTGGAAAGAGAAGAGGAATTAACAGGACAAGAAACAGCCGGTACGTCCAGAGAGTTTCCTCGTCGTCGCATGGATGCAGATCAACTTATCTCAGATGAGAAAGGATTAACGAATGGGAGAGAAAATTTGTTAAGAGAATACAAAAAATACATCACAAACAGAATGCCTAGCAGAGAAAATGTTAAACCTAACGCCGGAGGTAATCTCTGGCGCACTATATCCAAAGAAAGGAAAGGAATCCAGGATACATCTCAATATAAACTACCTCAATTTAACGAGGCTAAATGGCTGGAGGTATTGGATAGAATTAACCGAGAGGCCATGGCCTCTAAACTGACAATTACACGTTACCACTTCATAGACCCAACAATTACCCCTTTAGAAAAGGTGAAGATCCGGGACTATCTCAACTTCTTGAGCCAAAAGCATGAAGACCAGCAATTTCACACCTGCTACACACCACGAGCAGAGCTCACTCAAGAAGAAAAATGGGAAATTATAAAGGAATCACATGGATCTATTACGGCACAACATTTTGGGGAGAACAAAACCATTGAAAGAGCTAGAACTCTTGGAGAATGGAAAAATATGGAACAAGAAATCATCCACTACATCAAACGATGTCCCGTTTGTCAACTACAAAAAACGGTTAGAATTAAAAGACAATGTCCAGCAATTATTCCAGACACGCCTGTCAACCCCAACGATAAAATAGCCATGGACATTTTCGGACCTTTACCCTTGACACTTTCAGGAAACGAGTATATTCTCAGCATCCAAGATATGCTCACAAAGTACTTAATCTTGATACCTCTTCAGAATGCGGCATCTGAAAGCATTATAGAAGGGTTATTCGACCACTACATATATCTATTCGGAGCACCAAAGAATATCTTAACAGATCAGGGACAAAACTTTGTATCTGAATTGGTACAGAATTTTGAAAATCTATTCAGGATTAAGCACATAAAAACCACAGTTTATCATCCACAAAGCAATGGAGCACTCGAAAGAGCCCATTCGACTATTAAAAATTTACTGAAAACCAGCATCGAAGATCATAGCACTGAATGGGATCAAAATTTAAAAATAATTTGTATGGCATACAATACTATGAAACATGAAGGCACCGGATACTCACCCTTTCAACTGACCTTTGGGAGAGATGCAAATTTGCCCTCGATGTTAAGCACCACGCCAAATGTCAGGTACGAGGCATTACTTAATCTATGGAAAAGAAAGCATGAACACTATCTCCAAAAGGCAAAAGAAAAAATAGAGATACAAAAAATCAAATACAAAAAGTTACAAGATTCAAAAATCTCTATACCACAAGGTATCTTCGAGCCTGGGGACCTGGTCAAGTTTATTAATAACCATCCAGAGAACAAACTTTCTCCCTCCTGGAAAGGCCCAGCAGTAATTACAGAGAGACAGGAGAACAATAATTACACAATCCTGTTTAACGACAAACGAACTAGAATACATTCAAATCAACTGATGCCCTATTACCAATGATGTTTCAGATGATGGCCCTAATCTTATTATGGATATTGAAGATCATATCGGCTAAGGTCATCACAACTGACCTAACCGGGGTAACTATTTACTCGGAAGAATTAGGGCAGGCTCAACTCTATCATGACACCTGGAATATGATACTAGGAGTAGAGACCAACGAAATAGACGAGCGATATGAATCATTGCAACACATTTTCGCATCCGTGTCACATCAATGTGATGACTGTTTAGAACAGTTTGAGCTGAATTTAATAAAATCAAGAATACAGCGTTTAAACAATCAGAGAAATCTTTTAAACCAACTTCTAGGCAAAACGCGAGCTAAAAGAGGGTTTTTTAACTTCATAGGCGATGTATCGAAAACACTTTTTGGTACTCTGAGTGAAAACGATATGAAATATATCAACGAAGAGCTAGATAAACTGTTCAATGACAACAAAGTCATGTCACAAAGTATTTCTAATCAAACTAAGATAATAAAAGTATTGTTGAATTCAGCCTCTACCGATTTTAAGACACTTGAAATACACAGTCGAGAAAATAATAATCGCATCAATCAAATAGTTAACGGAACAAACAGAAATACTAAAAATATAGCCATCTCAAACCAAATGACGATTTGCATGATGATAGTTGATGAATTGGGTGAAGACATCAACTTACTGATAAATGCGATAAATGACGGAAAAAACGGAATACTCCATCCTCAGCTCCTAACACCAGCAATCCTGATAACGGAGATGAAAGAATTCGAAGAAAAGTTCAACGTCAAATACACCATCCCTTTAAAACAGACAAACTTCCAGCATATCGTCGACGTCTCGACAGTCAACGTGGCTATCACAAAGAATAGATTTGTTTATTCCATCCACATTCCTATCCCAGGAACCGAAATCTATGAAATTAAACACTTAATTCCTATTCCCAAACAAATTGGTTCAGTTTTCCTTGCCATAATTCCTGACTACGAATACTTATTGATGGGACAGGGGCACACTACATACGTACCTACCGATAGAACAATATTAGAACTATGTAAAAATTATGGTCAGATGAAAATTTGTAAACGAACGCAACCCACATATTTAATGTCAGAAACTAATAGCTGCGAGAATAGCATATTACGGATGAATGTAAAGACAATCAAGGATGAGTGCAAATATTCCCCCTTTAAAATTATGAATATCGCTTTTATACCACTTATGAATGGATACATTTTAATACCCCACGAACCACTAGAGGTTGATGCATTGTGTGAATCAGGTCATGATAAAATTAAAATCCAGGGCCCTACGAAGATTGTGAGTAAGGACAAATGTATATTGAACGGATTGAATATTATATTAAAATTAAGCTCTACCGACACAATAACAAGAGAAATAAGCTATAGGAAAAATATTTCATTACCGTATACTGACAAACAATTAGATTCTATAAAAGACAAGCTGATACCGTTGACACAAGAAATTAGGCCTCTGAATTTAAATAATCTAAAACAATCAGTCGACGACATCGAAAATGCAATAGATAAGGTCACTAGAGACAGAAGAACGCGAACTTGGACAGAACAGGCCACCAGTTGGCTGCAGTACTTAGGATATACAGCAATTGCTGCAATCATAGTTTTTATGTGTTACAAATGTGGAATCTTCGCCCGACTTCGTGAATGTATTCCTAAAAAGATTTGTATATTTTGCGTAAAAACCCAGGTCACCGCAACACCAACAGTGCATTACACTGTCGCTCCTACTGCACCTGCTGCAGAGATAAAAGATGTAGATCGTAGAATTAAGACTACTAATGTTAAAATAAAATCTAGCAAAAAGGTTTAGAGCCTAAACCTAATCTAAGAAGGGGATTGTAACAGGAATGTCAATGGATCTTCTATCCTCCCCACTCTTCGAGTCCCAGAAGCAGGGGCCCGTTGCCACTGCTTCCCTTGTGCAGGGTAGTCAGTCCGTTTGGTACCCCTGACCGACAAAGATCTTTTACAATAAAGAAGTCCTGCGATATAGTTCAGGCACAATAAAAAGTATTTAAAGTGATTCTTCTGACCCGTTACAGTTGTATATGAAACTAAATATTTTTATTAATTGAGTGTGACTGCAGTCATTAAGATGACCAATGAGTTAATTTAACCTAAATAACAAATAATTGTTAGTTTATTTTTATAAAGTTTATAAAACGTCAAAGTATAATCTTCAGTTCGAACATTGTAGGCTAAGAAGATTCAAAGTAGGATCAGCATTGAAGGAGAGGTTAAACAGCGCCAAAGTAGGGTCTTGAGTTATAAAAATGTAGTTCTAAAGTTTCAAAGTAGATTCAGAGAGGTGATACAGCGTCAAAGTAGGTTCTTGAATATGAAGACTGTAGCATCTAAAGATTCAAAGTAGGGCCTATGGATTTAAATGGAGTCAAATTAGGCTCTAATCTTTCATTCTCTAGGACTTGAACGTTTAAAGCAGGGGCTATAGATTTAAATAGCATCAAAGCAGGTTCTAATAAGGAGCTGTAGGTTCAAAGTAGGGTCTAAATTTCGACTCGGGGTTTTTCTCTGTGTAAATTCACTTTAATTCAACTTGAAATGATCGGCTTTTCAGTGGAATGAAACGTAATTGAAATCAATCTAAATGGATTTCTCTCAACTTGAATGAAATTTAATAGAATTTATAGAAATTCTATTTATCACTATTTAACGGAATTATTGTAAATTCAACGGAATTCATCGAAATTCAATGTAAATATTTGAAGTTTAGATAAATGTATTAAATTCAAGAACAATTTAACCTAATTTTAGCCTGTTTCGATGAATTACGTTCAATTCGATGGAATTCAGCTGAATTCAATAGACTACAATGCACATTAAGCAATTAAACCTCATGTAACAATAATGAATGGAATTTAACGGAATTAAACGGATTTTAGTAGAATTCAGAGAAATTTAATTGAATTTAAAATAAACAGAACTTATCTAAATTTAATCGGATTCCACATAATTCGTCAGTGTTTAATCGAATTCCCTAATACAATTCATCAAAATTTCTTACTATTCAACGGAATTCCTTTCAATTCATCCAGATTCATTAAAATTCATCAGAATTTCATCAAATGTTGCAGAACTCCATACAATTTTTAATGATATTATTATAAATATTGAAGGAATACGTTACAATTCAATGTCATTCGTTAGAACTGAATGGAACCCAACTCAATCAAATTTAATGTGGAATTAATGGTCTTCAACGGAATATAAAAGAATTCATGGAACTGAACTGAATTGAACGAAATTCAGTGTAATTTAAGTTAATTCTAGGTCCTACCGATTGTTCGAAAATAAGATGTTTAGATACTGTGAATTTGAGAGATTGTAAGAAGAGCCGTTATATACCATTAAGCTATTTCCCTTTCGGCGAGCCTCAAGGGGTAAGCGTGACACTACCCGATTCGGGTAGTGTTTCTAGGTGGATAGTTACTTGTAGTAAATAACTACAAGTGTGGGCTCACCACACCCACGACCGCCAACAGTAACGCAGTAGTATCAGACGGTCACCCATCCAAGTACTAACCGCGCCCAACACTGCTTAACTTCAGTGATCTAACGGGAACTGGTGTTTCCAGCGTGGTATGGCCGTTGCCATAATTACGTTAATTACTACAAATTTGAAATCTTTTGTCTGGAAATTTTTTTAAATCAAATGTTTTCTTTATTTTTAAAATAAAGCATTTACTTTATTTTTATGGAATAATGGACATCCCAAAAGAATCAAAATTATGAAGGATATTTAAGTTTTCTTAGTAGGATTTTGTATTCCCGGGAAGAAATCTTCCTTGTTTCGTTCGGGTGTCTGTCCGTACGTCGTACTTTTTTAACGAGACGCGAGACGAGATTCGAGATGAGACTTGTGACGAGCTGAGAAGAAACTTGAGACGAGACAAGATTCGAGATGAGATGCGATAAGATGAGATAAGATTAGGGGTAAAGGAGGGGAAGAGGAGGGGTGAAAGGGGATAGGAAGGGGATATTTGAATTACTTGAGAGGCTATGAAAACGTTTTTTGTAGGCGCATTTCGTCTGCTTTGATTAATTTTAGGACTATAATTTGATAGAATGAAAACCTGTATGCTTATCGAAAATTTATTTTTGGTTCATGGAGTTTAATTTCTTTTGTTCTAAAAATGCCGTTATTCGACTTATGTTGGTGTCACTATGTACCAAAAGTGGCTCTACGAATTCACCCTCTTGGATGGAAACACCCAAGGCCCGATCGGCCTGTGTGCGCATACACTGAGAAAAATGGATTATACGAACTGGATAATAGGATTAAAGAATAATACACCGTATAGAAAAGTATATTAGCGCGTATAATCTATAATATTTTTCTAATATATGAAGATGTTACCAAATATAATCTCTAGATGTTAAATTCTTATAATCTTCAGACATTAAATTGTAACATCTCAGATTTTAAAATATCCAGGCGTCTGTGTAGTCTCAGATGGTACGTCTCATCGTGGCGCGTGTCATATGCATCCGTTCGCATTAAAACAAGTAATAATTAAGATATAAAATGATTATAAGTGCTAAATCACACGTGATTTAGATTTTCAAAATGGGTAAGTTTATATTTCTTTTCATTACACATCACTACCACTTGTACAAGTGAAGAAACTTAGCCTCCTTTACTTTCGTTTTTGTAGTCTCATGACAGCCACTTTCCTGCTTATTGTGTGTTTAAAAAATTGAAATTTGTTTTCAGTTCTACTCCTGAGCTCGTCTATCAAATTTTGGTATAGGTTTATAAATACGTTTGCGAAAATTATTATATATTTGAGGTTATCTAATGGACCAGAATTTTAATATGGATATTAGATTTTAAAATCTTGGATTATAGATTTTATTATCTCAGATTATAAAGTTTAATAATCCAAGATATTATCCTGTAATATCTATTTCTTAATATCTATAGATTGTAGTTCTAATAATCTGGATCGCTGTCCCATAGTTAATAGTCCAAGATTATATCCGGTAACATATTTTTTATTACCGGGTATAATCCATTTTTCTCAGTGTATGTATTTATGTATGTTGCTATATACGGATCTGTATTTATCTCTTTTTTGTTTATTTATTGTCTCTCATACTATTCTTAAGTTAATTGTGAATGTGTATCTCGATATGTATAATGTATATGATTGCATGGATTAGTGTATTCATTTTCAAGTGCGTGAGAGTGCGTGTGTTGCGCTACGTACTTCTGTGTTTGTCTGGATGTGTGTGCTGCGTTTTCCAGTGTTTATTTCGATTCGTGTGTTTAGTGTGTGTAGATGAGCGGTTGAGGATATACCGATGAGAAGAGGAAAAACGACTTTACATCGTGCCACGGGTGTACAGGGTACACTGGGGTCTGCCCTAACAATTATCTCTAATGGCGCACGATACTATAAATCGACATGTGCATACCCGACCGGCGATGAAATCTGCCGCGGACTCAGGATGGAAGAAAATAGAAACCGCTCTCCGGGCCTCACCGCTCGAAGAAGGAATCTACCGGTTGTGTAAGTAGCGGCACCTGACTGCAATGCCGATGGTCTAGGATGAAAAGAGGGAAGAAAGGAATAAAAAATACACTCAAAAAAGAAGAAAAGTCTCGTATTTTTTCTAGTGTCTCCACTTTAATTATCTTGGTGTTATTTCCCTGTGATTTTAATTTATCTCTATGTTAATTTCAAATTCAATTTGCCATTTTTATCTCGTCTGTGTTTCATCTTTTATTTATTTTTTACTTATTTCTTGAAAAATAACACCCAATAGCCGCGGATAAGTGTAGACGCAGTAAGGCATTTCAGCCTACAATCTACATTGAATGATGTTTCTCAAGATTTCCGGATTAAATTCTAATGAGTCACAAGGAAAGAAAAGAGCTAATATTTCAATCAATTATTATCCACTCAGCCTAAACCGTTTACATCCCACGTATCCAACAATTATGAGTTTACTTAACATTCTTATTTTTTCAACTTTATCTCGCAATTTTTTAAGACTAATACTAGCTGTGGCATTTAGTGGCCATAAGTGGTTTTTTATCGTAGAGGGAAAACGATTATTAAAGTAGATAATATCGAGTTCTCAGCCTTGATTAGCAATTCCCAGCTGGAAATCATTATTTTTAAATCATCTAGTTTGTGAACAAACACCTGCTTCGCTAACAACTTGTTACCAGTGCTGAACTCAAGGGGTTTGCGAAATGCAATAGCATGGGGAAACGACTAACGAACCATGACGCGAAACTGAGTTCAGGTCACAAATGATGAAAAAAATTAGTCAAAGTAGGCGCCGCGGGCCTATAAAACAAGGTTTCGTAGCCTATTAGGACGTTAATTAAGTCGTTTAAATCTCCCCCTCCACTGCTTTACGTCTCCTACCGACCTACCCCATCCTTTCGTTTGCTTCCCCTCTCCTCCCATCCTCCCTTTCCATACTTCTCCACCCTTACCCTAAAATCCCTCGCCTTACTTCTCTTAACTTCCCCCCCCTCCCCTCCTTCTCCCTCAGCCCTTCTCCGCACATTACTTCCCCTCCCCCACGTTAACGTCTCTACTTCCCTCCTCTTCTGCCCAGCCCAACGCAACCGCCCCCCCATCCTCCCATACTTCTCCTAATTCCTTCGAATTATTCTGCTCTTGCTCCGCCCCCTTACTTCAACTAATTTCCCTTTCGTATCCCCCGTAGCCTCACTCACTTCACGTTCCTCACTTCCTTTCACTCCTCCTACTTCATTTCCGAATCCTTACTTCCACCCACTTCTTCTAATATTCCAACCCTTACTTAACCTTTCGCTTCTCCTCCATTCCCCTACCTCTCCCTCATCCCTTCGCTTCTTCACACTTCCCACTTCCCTTCTCCCGACTGTCCCTACATGCCATACCTCTCCCCACTTCTACTTTTCACCTCCACCCCCTTACTCTTCGTAGCCCCTCCCTTCACTTCCTCTCACCCTCCCCCTACTTTACTGCCACTCATTTTTTCTACTTCCCCTCTCAGCGCCCCCTACGTATCCACTCCTCACTTACACTAACCCCCACCCCCTGCACCCACCTCTTCATCCACACTTCCCCTTCTATTATTTTCCCATCCTTACTTCCCCTCCTTCTCTCCCACAGCGCACAGTTTCCCTTCCGCGAAAAAAGTACGACGGACAGATGGACATTCGACAGAAACTACAAGGGTCTCTGTCCAAGGATACAATAATCTTTTAAATGAACTCCTAGCGAATATCCTACGACAAATAGCTTAAGAGAAATGAATTTAATAATTAACATTGTGCGTTTTTAGTGAAGACAAAGCAATGATGAATTTTAATTGTTTCGAGAAAAAAATTGCGATCGAGTTTTTGCAATTAGATTCTCAAATTGGATAGTTCAAAGTATCAATTTTTTATTTTTTTATTTTTTTATTTTAGAAACCAAAAATGACATTTTTGGTAACAAATCGTCTTAGCCAAAAAATGTTTTCATACTTACAGCTGCCAGCAAAGTTCTGTGAAATTGTTTCTGAAATTTTTTCAAATAATATTTTTTGCAACGAATATATTGTCCGTAGGATTTTAGAAAAAATAACAACTAAAATTCACCTTCCTGGATGGTTATACACAATTTTTTCATATTTTTCTGGCAGCTGTAAGTATGGAACGAAAATTATTGTTTATAACGATTTTTTATGAACAATGTGAAATTGTTGTTAACATCTTGAACCTAATTTTTCCTTTAAATGCATAATCTGTTAGATATTTCAGCGAAATTGAACTCAATAAATTTTTCTTTTATAAAATATGAATGTCTTAAAAGAAAAGTTGTTTCCCACCCCTCTGTGTATTTATATCTCAAGCTTGTTTTAAAAAGTTTTCTTGACTTTTTGGCGAGATTTATGCGAAAACTAGATCGATTTTAGATAGATATAAAATTTTAATTTCATTATCAAAAATGGAAACCGCAGCTAATTGTTTTGAACATTTTACTTGAATAAAAACGTCCCATCAGATCCATTAGAATTCCGAATAAAGTCTCACTAATGTATACCGGGTATGAGGCAAATCAATCCTGAAGTACTCTCTAAATCTGAAATAGTTAAATATAACTAATTATTACTACTCAATTAGTGGCTAACTTCTTGCTTTACCAATATAGTTGAAATTAACTAATTATTAGTCAAGTTTCACTAGTTGAATCATTGTGTGCAATAACATTCTACCAGCATTTTCAGAAACCACTTGTTTTTTATTTATTTTTCTTGAAGTTATATACAAAACAAATGGAAAAAAGTGACTCTTGGTATTTACAAGGAAAAACTTTATTTATCCCGATATTTTATAATAATATAGAAATATCTGTATTAAAGAATGGTTAGAATCTGTAAATGAGACATTAATCCGTAGAGACATAAGAAGCCATAGAAACACAAGAGCTTGCATGAAAAAATGCATGGACGTGAAGGAAGCTAGAGTAGTATGCCAGGACAGAAAAGTGTGGCGACAAATAGTTTGTAAACAGAGTGACAGTAGAATGAATGACGCCTGAAACAAAGACCTTGGATACTAATGGGCCCAAGTGGGGAACCATACATAACAATTTTGTGAGGCTCTTCACTTGGGGTGATCGCTAGAGAGATTGATCAACAACCTGGGTCGGAGCAGTGTTGCGGAATAAACGTGTCATTTAAATAAATAACACGAGAATTCCAGATCAATCTAAAATATCTATACCTAACACTTATATTCCTATCTACCTAATACCTATATACCTACCTACCTTATACCTATATACCCATATACACACTACTATTTTCCAACCGAGCAAGTCACGCCTACCCCGAAAGGGAAATGGCTTAATGGTATAATAATAATAATAATGAAATCAATGAAAAATGCAATAAAAATATTAAATCAAAAAGTCAAATGATTTCCGAAATTCTCAAAGTTTATTATAAACGATAAAGTCTGGTATTTTTGAAATAAAAAGCAATGTATTCATTTCCAATATTTGTTTTATTTATTGAACGGATATGATCAATGCTATTTAATACAATCAAACATATTCAAATTCAAAACTGGATTCTACTCGTGATACTTGTAATGCATGTTTGAAATTATTCAGTATCTGTATGCAGGATAAAATATCTTTTTAAAAATATCCGGCACGTTTGCATCTGACACCATTGAACTAAAAAATAAAATACCATCTTGTTTACCATTAATGACTAAAGGTGCACCAGAATCATCGTAGCAACTGCTTTTCCCTCTTCTAGAATCAAGAGTACAAATATTGCCATCTGTAATCCTTTCAAATATTCTATTTAAAAGCCTTCGACAAAACCGCTGGCCAATTAAATTGACATACATTGATTTTCATTTTTCAGAAAACATGTATCTGTAATCGTGGTGGATAAGAATTTTGAATTCATAAAATAGTTTATACATCTTATATTGAACAATAGAGTAAAGAAGGCTAATTTGACGCATCTATACGAAAACCGGGAAATAAAAAAGCCGAGTATAGAACCGGAATATATGAAAAAAAGATGATTCAGGTAGTGTAAAACTTTGACAATGTTGAATGAAAGAAAGATTTTTCGTAAAAGATAGATAAAATGATTATTTATCAGATTTGGCGGGCGGGTGCATCGATTGAATTCAATTGCTCTGAAATTAACTAGAGGTTACTGAAAAAAATCCTATAAATAAACTTGTAATAAAAATATTTTGACAAATCGATTGATTGTGATTTTTTATCAGTTGCATAATATGCAAGAATTCAGGCGATAGAACTATTTTCGCAGGCCTAACTATTATAGTTTTTTTTTGTGAATAAGGTGCTTCAAGTTACCTTCCCCTATCCTTAAAATAATAAAATTGATATGCAAACGCATCCCCAGCCACTAACACTGCCCATGTACATAGTAGTCAGTGGTACTTCGGGTTCATGTATTTTGATTTTTTAATTTTTTGAATGAACCAAGTCGATTGGCGGAAAAATTGCGATTAATGCAAGATCGTGATATTCATAGGCAAGTAATAAGTGTGGACATGAAAATAAATTAATTTTCAACAAAGTCCTTAAACTTTCGACCAAGTACTTGCATTTTTTATCAAATAGTATAGTTACATTTTCAGTCAAAGGAATGCATTGTCTACACAAAAATACAAATTTTTAAGAAATTACATGAATTTTCTACTACAAATGATGAATTTTTTAACAAAAAATGAAGTAGTTAAATTTTCATTCGAATAAATTTATTCTCAACCGAAACGGAACGAATTTTCAACAAAATAGTTGAATTTTAAACAAAAGAGTTCCTTTTCAATCCAAACAGATTAATTTTTGTGAACAAAAGAAGGCGACTTTTCAAGAAAATTAATTAATTTTCAATAACTTAGTTACATTTTCAACCAAAGGAATGCAATTGCTACACAAAAATACGAATTTTTAAGGTATACAACACAAAATTCATCATGAATTTAGAATGTGAACTGCATACACAAAAGCTCATCGTATTGATATATTCATTTAAAAAAAAAAATACTTCGAGAAGAAAATAATTCACATTACAGTAAATAATTCTCAAATAAAAAAAAGGTGAAATCCCTCAAAAAACACCCTCGAAAGAAACGACGGTAAAAAACGCCGCTAAATAATACATTTCTGGCTAGAATTTAATACAAAACTGTAGTATATATATGGTATTCATGTGAGGAGTCATAAAAATTTCACAATAGAATGTTGTGAGATCACTAAAATTCGCCAAATAATATTAGTGAATGAAACATTTTTGTCATTAATAGACTATAATATTTTAATTATTCGTGTCCTATCAGTAAAATATCTTCAATAATAATAATAATAATAATATGAATTATAGAAGTTGTAATTACAAACATTTCTTGAAAATGCACATTTGGTGGGCCTGTCTTTATAGTGGACTTTGAATGAATTTCTGAAATTTGTATATAGGGACTGTCTCGTATTAATGAATATTATGTAAGACTAATCGATAAAGTTTAGCGCTAAGACTAGTATGATTTAATTTTCAGAAATACGTACTGGCCCTTTACGATTTGAAAATGGATTACTTTGACATAAAATTCCGTAATATAGTACACAGTACCTATTTCTTGTATATATGTATGTAGTAAAGCGTTATAGGTAACTTTCTTATAGATATTGCTTCTTGTGATTATAGTAAAACATTTTTAATTACAATAATTTGATATTCACTGCTCTCTTTCATTAACATTCCTCCAATGAATTCGAAACACCCAATAGTCCGCGTGTCAGATATGTTCACTGTTAGAAAAATATCTACTAAATTTAGTATACATGTAATGGAAGCAAAAATGCACAACATGAAATTAAATTTAGTTTACCAGCGTACAGTAAATTGAGTATATTTATACTAAATTTAGTACACGCGCATACTAAATTTCATATACGTGTATACTAAATTTAGTAAGAATATACTAAATTTACTGTACGCTGGTATACTAAATTTAATTTCAGGTTATGCATTCTTGCTTCCATTACATGTATACTAAATTAAGTAGAGATTTTTCTAACAGGTGTTGTCAACGTCTAAGAGGCCCCGCAGGCGTATTGCCCATATGAAGACAGACCAGCCAAATGTGAATTTTCAAGAAATATTTGCAATTACAACTTCTGTAATTCATATTATTATGAGAAGTTGTAGGCTCCGGAAGCTACGATCATGGTTCTTTCAAGTAACCAATCCCGACGCAACTGGAACGTGTATGTCATCCGCTTCTGCTCCTTCTATCCTAGAAGGTAAGCAAGAGCGGGAAATTTACGCGAGATAACATCGGGCAACACTGTTCCTTGGAGTCAGGTCTCTAGCCGCGGATGATCTTACGCGGCAGACGGGACAGTTGGAGATGAAATTTCACCTCTGGATACTTTTTTAGAGCTACCAATCTTTGTGGAATGTTATGAGGAACAGTGTTGACGGACCAGATGAAGTGATCCCAGAAGAACAGCCTTTTGCATCCGGTTC
>CAKNYM010033399.1:0-20634 GCA_932195095.1 Andricus curvator
TGACCGATTGGACTGGGCTTTGGTATACTCTTTTAGTCTCCTTAACTAAAGGTCAAGTTTGTTAGCCAGCCATTTTGGATGAAAATTTAAAAAGTGAGGGCATTTTGAAAATTTGGTTGACCTTTTTTTTCAAAATTTGGAAATTATATGTATGTCCTCTTATAGTAATTGAAAATTCAAATATTTTATTCTTATGACATTTTTCGATAAAATGAAAATTTTCAGTGTTACAGCATTTTCAAAATCCAAAAGAAAAAACGAAAATTCACATTTTTATTGCACAAGAAATAATGAAAAATAAAAAAAATCCATTTTACGGTCAAACTATGCAAGATACGACAAATAATGGCTGAACTAAAATTGTGCATATGGGTCACTTTTTGATAGGATGTGTACTTTTTGTTTTATTCGTAAAAAATAACGTTAACAGTGAAAAAATCGGCCCGATAAGCGGGCACATTCTCATCAAAACTTTGCTTATTCACTTTATTTTTCATCTCGGGTGTGTTTTTTCACAATATTTCATTGTTTTTATGTTCTCAATACTATTTCTTACGATTAAAACAATAAAATATAATAATAATCCAAACAATTTATTCTGACTGAAAATCTGACTTTTATTTCAGAATGCGTTTTGATCTTTGTTTACTAAAATAATTGCTCTGAAAAAATTCGACTATTACATTTATATTTCAAGAACTATGCTCCAAATATACGAAATGAATATATATATATATATATATATATATATATATTTAAAAAAAAAACAGAGTTATTGGTTCCTCGTTTAGAGGTGGGCCGGGAATGCGCAGATGGAAACATATGAACTCCTATGTAATACAACGCTGCTGAAGGCTGGTGATCTTCTCAGCAGAAAACATCAACCAATTGCGACTCTCTCGGTTTCCATTACTTGCCCCCCCCCCCCCCCCCACCCCCCTGTGACAGAAATTTTCGTGGGACTGACGTTAGAACTGGACTCTCCACTATACGGTGAATCACTACTTAAGTTGGATATGATTTCGACTCGCAAAACAAATTTCGCGCATAAAGGGGGTAGTTGGGTGTACAATCTAAACATGAACAATACAAACAATAAAGTAGCCTCGGACTGGACTAAAACTTTGATTGAGTCAATGCATACACACGGTAAACGTGAAGGTCGAGTTTCAGCCGATGAATGGTGACTGGGTGTCTGGAATGCTAGGGGGGCGAATGATCTTAAGATGAGAGAATTACGAAAAGCTATGCGCGTAGGAAGCTGGATGTTGTATGTGTACCTGAGAAAAAGAAAAAGGGATGCGAAATTAGAAACATAGAAAATGGGGTGTTGAAAGGCGGTTTTGAAATATGGTCAGGAGTAGATAGGGACTTTAGTCATTTTTATCTGAAGAACATTGAACTTAACATATGGTCGTTGCGAACTTTTGGGTTTCTATTATACGATGAACAGAAACAAGCGTGAACCGCGAGGTTCACATGATGATCAAACCAAATATCGAGCGCGAAGCGTGAGTGTCGTGATGAGAATGTGTTCCTTAAGGTCGATGGAACCTTAAATAAATTAGTTCTTCTTTTTATGTAAAACTGATATAATTAAACCAAAAGCAGGTCATAACGATGAAGCTTACTAAGAGAGTATTAGCCCGCGAAGCGCGCAATAGCGAGCACACTAAGTGTGAAAACCTAGACGACAAATGTGCCCGAGCGCGCAGCGCGAGGTAAATACATTATCGAGCGCGAAGCGCGAGATGAATACCCAATCGAGCGCGAAGCGCGAGATCCAACAGGTGCGCGGGCAGATTTTTTTTGTTATGTTACAACACAACAAACATGGACAGCGATAAGTTTACAATTTTATATGAATTTTAAAATTATTATAATTTATGTCAAGACAAAATACATAAATAATTCAATAAATAATTTTAAAGCAAATTGCAAAAATATTATCGATTATTATTATCAGAGTTCACAGCGGCAACCTTTTATCACTTTTACACTTTTTCTCTTCCGAGGCCAAGTTTATTATTTTAAGAAAAAATTCAATTTTTATTCAAATTGCAGTGATACTGTTGCATTCGCCAATCATTCGGACTTGCCAATAAACCATAAAAAATCACAAATTGGATTTTTTTATTCAATTTTAAAATTTCCGCCAAGACAGATGCGAGTTTTATGGACAGTGCATTTTCGTAGTACGAGCCAGTACAGTCGAGCTATCTATGCCATTAGCTGGCAGTCGGCTTACTTCACACTTCACGTCGTTGCTACACTATTTCGCTCTCACTTTTTAGCATTTACCGTATTTTTTTCGAAAAAACGGAGCTTTAGCCCCCCTCTCGCCATTGCAAAACCCTTTTTGGGGTCTAGAAAACTTTCAAAGTGTGTTTTTAAAACCGAATTATCGTAGGTTGTTGGTAAGCTTTGAATGCTTAACAGATTTCGCCATTTTTGTGCACCACGTTTCAGCAGCCTTAACGAGTTGTTAATGTCTGGATTCAAAACATTCGAAAGAAAAGTTTCGGTTACCGTTTCGGCCGTTAATTTAAGAGAAATGTTGAAAATCGAATTATAATAACATGACTTCAACATGCGCCAGAAGGATGAAACTTTTTGGAGTGATTTTCGCAGGAAATTCTGCAATTCAGCGAAGGGATTTCGACTTTTCAAATCATTGCTCTGTTACAAAGTTTTTGAAACTTCAGTGGTTGGCTTAAGGCCCGTGCATGCTCGAACGCAAACGCGAACGCGACGTACTTTGGAACGCATTTTTGAGTTATACTGAGTGAAGGCGCACCAGCAAAACTCGTCGCGGTCCACTGTGTCAACCGTACAGTGCTTCAGGAATGGATTTTTGCGGAAAGAAACGTAAGGTTGCTGAGTTTTTATTTTGTTTATTTGAAAAATATTATATCAATAAAGATATCAGAAAAAATAGCAAAATCGAAATATTATATTTTTAGTGGATTAAAAACAATGCGAGTGAATTATACTTACTAATTAAAAAAACAGAACAGAAAGTGAATATAATATCATAATAATAACGATCGTCATCCATCTGTCATAGGCCGAATCCATTCCACTGGCTTACGAATGAAATATGTTCTTGTGCGTAATAAATAAGAAGACACGTCTTGTTTTTTAATGAACACAGCGTTATTTTTTAATCGTTTACGAATGTTTTAAGGCAAAAAGAGTGTTTCGCAAATTTCACTTTAAAATTCATGCTATTTTTTCAACTGTTGAAATTTTAAGTTTGTTCTTGTTTCAGTTTATCAAGTTTTTTGCACTCTTTCTAAATCTACACAAAATATTTTAAAAGAATAAAAATAATAAAATTATTTGAATTTTTTGCAGAAAAAACGAAAACGATTTGTCCTCAAAAACCCCGCCTCATTTTTTCCTGCCATTTTTAGTTTTTATGAATAATAGGCACTACTATAGTCTGCTCACCATATATGTGCCATTTGGAATTTTTTTGATTTTTCGAAATAAGAAAATTATGTTTGATGAAGGTCCTTGTTTGTCAAGTTTTTTTCACTCTTTCCAAACGGATGAAAAAACGAAGGAAGAATAATAAATAGTAAAACTTATTCGATTTTTTGAAAAAATTAATGACTTTACTACTTTTAATTTTTTCTTCGTTTTTCTGATTCACGGAAAAAATTTATCCGTGAAGAAGTCACGAACTTGTAGCTAGGTCTCGGATACGAGATAAAAAAATGAAACATTAAATCCTTATTTCTATGGGAAATATATGGATAAATTTCGAAGTTTCTTACGAACAGTTCGAATTTCCTACGAACAGTTCCTGAAAATTTCAGACTGAAATAAAAAGAGGAAAAATTTTATTTGTGCGTTTTAATTTTATATTAATTTATAAATTCGCAACTCAGAAGATTCGAACCTCAAACACTGCTGACTCACCAAGTTTCTAAACATAAACCAGGAGTGCGTAAACACGCGCAGCCATCGAGGCCAAACAAAATAGGTATTATAAAACTTCTAGCCACTCATCCGACGAGCTCGAGGCACACATACGAGCGCACACACGCACCGCGCGTGTGTGCGTGGGCCACGTACAGGGAGACTTAGTTTCGAGTTCCCAGATTCGTCAGGCAAGCTCGTGAGTGCTCTGAGAATCTTTTCCCAATCAGTCGTAATATTTTTGTAATTATTCACGTAAAAAAAAGTGATGAACCGTTTTAAAATTTTCACATCGAGTTCGTCAATCTTTCTCAAAGTTCGTAGGTTATTTACGAAAATAGATAAATATCCGATGAATTTTTCTCATATCCGAGACCTAGCTACTAGTTCGTGACTTTTTTACGGATAAAAAAACTCATTGTACCACTTTTTATTTTTTCTTCGTTTTTCTAATCGGTGTTGAAAAAGTAAAAAAACTTGACAAACTGGAAAAAGGAAAGCCTCAGTATGTTAAAGATTGCAAAAAGGGCATGGTTTTAAAAGAAAAAGTTTCAAAAAGATTCATTTTAACCTTAAAATATTTAAATATTCGTAAAAAATGTTAAAATGTTGCTATGTTAATTTTAAACAATACTTGTCTCCTTATTTTCTACGTACAAAATATATTTCAGTGAGAAGCCAATCCTGAACATGTCACCCGACCTGCATGATTTGAAATGGATTCGGTCCATATCAAATCTTGAGGTATTGTTCTTTACAGTTGATTAAGTTGAAAGAATAGACTTTGTGTCTACAAATACCAGTGCATGGGTGTCAGTCTTCGGTAATTGTTGCTTAATTCCATTATAAAAACAGTTAGTGCACCAACACAAACATCTGATGCAGATAATTTTTTAGCAAACTTTTTTTTTACGTAACAAAGTATCCATTAAATTTGATGAATTTAGTTCAAGAACTTTCTAAGCTTATAAATTTCTAAAATGTGGTGAAACGTTACTAAACGCTGACAATCCCTATGAAACGATTTTCATCCAGTTATTTCTTTATAAGAAATTCAATACATTTTTAAGATTCGGTGTTTTAGTGAAAGACATTTCTGGATAGTTGCTTTAGAAATTGTAGGCATTTTGGAATAAATCTGAATATTTTATATTAGGCGGCATTTTTAAAAAGATAAAAAAAAATTTATTTTGATTTTTGAATAAATAAATACTAATTAATTTTTTTCAAAAACCAAACGTAATAGCCTTATGCGAACTTTATTTATCTTTCAATGAAAAAAAGAGACGTTGAAATCGTATCTTAATTGTCATGTTGTAATCAATTTGTTCAAAGGCACTGCCCTTGCCTCAGTGTGAAGGCGTACGGTGAAAACTGTGAAAGGCGTCAGGTTAGAATTTTTGGCAGCGTATCGGCGATGCGCTTGTCCAGTGTGAACCAAAGCATTGCTCAACACAGCTCCGATCCTGACGCAAACGTGAACGCCCGCACGCATTCAGTTTTGTGTTAGAGCATGCATGGGCCTTTAGAATCGGTTCTACATAAGCTAAAGGGATAAAACTTTTGTTGAGTGCTTTGGGCATGAAATTCTGTCATTTTTCAATGAAAACATTTCATTTTTTCAAAGTAATGTTTTTACAGAATTTTTGAAACTTTTGTGATTGATTTAGGGTAAGTTTCACATGCGTGGAAGGGATGAAACTTTTTACGGGTACTTTTGGCATCAAATTCTGCCATTATCATTAAAAATTTTTTAATATTTCAGGTTTGTATATTTTACAAAATTTTTTACAATTTAAGGGTTAATTTATGGTGGGTTCCACCTGCACTACATGTATTAACGTTTTTAGACGTGTTTGCAGCATGTACTTCTGCCATTATTAGCGAAAACATTACAACTTTTCAAATAATAACTACGAAATGAAATTTCTAACATCGCCTACTTCGTCATAATTGAGTATTGAGATCGTCCTGGTCTGAGTTACCTCACATTTTCTGAATCTTGAAATTTAATTTTTTTACTTTCACAGATACGCGAGAAACTACTTTCGAAAATATCAATTTCTAGAAGCAAAATCTCGGACATTAGACCCTTATAGAAAGATACAACTGGAAAACAGCCATTGGCAAAATAACTGATGAAACAACTGGAAATTGTCAGTGGTATTTTCACAAAAACTGGAAGAACTACACTGTTAGAAAAATCTGTACTAGATTTAGTATACATGTAATGGAAGCAAGAATGCACAACATGAAATTAAATTTAGTATACCAGCGTACAGTAAATTTAGTATATGCATGTATTGAATTTAGTATGCACGTACATGTAATTTAGTATACGCGTATACTAAATTCAGTATAAATGTATACGAAATTTAGTATACGCATATACTAAATTCAGTATACGGATTCCGTTTCGCGTGGGTTCCGTCTTCATCATCTGCAAACATGATCAGATGAAATATGAAATTGAAGAACAAAGGTTTAATTTTCAAACAATCATATCGTTAGGCTACATTTACGTTAATAAATTGAACAAACCTTTTAAAGAGAAGACTTCGCAGATCCTCGCAGAAAGAAGCCGAACCTTTTAGCTTTACAAGGGACTCAAACAAATGCAGCGGCGTATGAGCCTGCTACCGGCCACGTTGCCCGACTCGCGTAAATCGAAACGCCCTTGCGCAGCTGAATATAGTAAACACGTATATGAATTTTAGTATACAGAAACTATGAAATTCATATACATGAAAGAAACTTACTGTACACTTAATAAATGTAGTATACATATAACTTCAGAAAAGAAATTTAGTATACGTAAGTATACTAAAATTACAAAGTGTAATGCATTTAGTAAACATATAGGAAATTTAATATACCCATGTATACTAAAATTGCAAACATTTCTAACAGTGTATTAGGACGACTACAGAAGACATTTGTGGTCGAATTATAAGCAAAAATATTGTAAAATTACTACTGTATTATATAATTATCATTACAAAAATCTCACAACATTTTTGTCACTGATTCGACCAAAAACTCGAGTAGAAACTACTTAAGGGAAACCTACTACGGCTATTACTGGTCAACTTAGCGACAGAAATATTATAAAATTATTGTAAGCTTATAATGATAACTACGTAATATAATAATAACTCAGCAACATTTTTGTTTCTTAGTCGACCGTAAATATTCCTAGTATTTTCCCCAATAGTTTTTCCAGTTGTCGTGAAAACACCAGTGGTTATTTTCAGTTGTGGAACCAGCTGTATTGCCACGAAAATTCAGCGAAATGAATATTGTGCAAATAAAATTCAAAATGCATGCTTCTCATAAATCGGATTACATGCATGAAATAGTTAGGCCAGCAAAGATATGTAAAGCATTAAACGTTTTGTTAGAATCCCCTCTATACAAAGAATTTAAAATAAAAGTAAACAACTCATTTTTTGAAAGGTATGAAAATAATTATGATGTTGAGCTTAAATTCGTAGTAGAAGAAGAGGACAAGGGTGAAGAACAAGACGTCAACATTCATAAACCTAAAGTCTTAGAAGATGGTGACGGTAAAATTAGTTTTGCGTTAAATTCCGGATCAAATAGCGATGCCAGTGATTATGAGGATGACGTAGTCAAAGAAGTTTTGCTTATTGATAGAAACGCAGAATCTGTTAAAGAAGCTCAAATTATAGCTCCTGGTGAAGGTAAAAAACCAATTCCTGTGACCACACCACATGCAGATGCATTAGCTAATACCAAAATATTTGCTAGCCATTATTTCACAGAAAAATTTCTTTAACATCACGCATTAAATCAGAAATTCGGCGTATTGATAGAAGATTGTGTGAACCAAAGCGGCTTTTAGATCTAGCTAATCAATAAGTCCAAAGCCTTGTAGCAGTTAATGTTAATGTCTTCATGAAATTAGTTAAAACCAATAAAAAATTAACAGCAGGAAAAGTACTTACTGTAGGGTTTATCGATGATGCAATGAGACATGATGTAGGCTACAAGGTACTGAAACATATTCGTTTAACGCCTGCCTATTTAGGAGAAAAAAGAAAAAAAATATTCGCTTTTATACGAAACAAAGGAAATCCAAACTTTTTCTTCACGTTATCAGCTGCTGAAAAATGGTGGCCAGAGTTGATGCAAATGCTGGCAAAAGTTCTGGATGATAAGCAGGGCCGGCGCAGCCCATATTTTTCATGTCTGGAGTTTGGAGTTCGT
Source organism: Andricus curvator (assembly GCA_932195095.1). Classification (NCBI taxonomy): domain Eukaryota; kingdom Metazoa; phylum Arthropoda; class Insecta; order Hymenoptera; family Cynipidae; genus Andricus; species Andricus curvator. The sequence goes on from CAKNYM010033399.1 coordinate 8,158, forward strand.
AAAAGGGGTGAAAGTGGGAGGGGGGGGATTCTATTTTTTTAGTTTTTGTTTATTTTAAAGAGATGGTTCTTCGTACATCATTCCCACAAATAAATGCGTTTATAATTTTATTTAAATCTAATTTATGCGAAACAATCTTGGCGAATATGTATTATCATTTTCTCAAAATATGTAGCCACATTTTTTTCCGTTAAAGTTTTCAGGAGTGATAGGTAATAAATATTTGAGACGAACTGAGTCTTAGTTTTTTCGCGCAAAAACGAAGGAAAAGTAACCAGCTTTGCCGTTTTTGATGCATTACATCGTTATGCCCAATAAAATAACATTTCACTGATTTGACCTGTTGGATCTCGCGCTTCGCGCTCGATTGGGTATTCATCTCGTGCTTCGCGCACGATTATATGTTTATCTCGCGCTTCGCGCTCGATAATGTATTCACCTCGCGCTGCGCGCTCAGACACATTTGTCGTCTAGGTTTTCACACTTCGTGTGCTCGCTATTGCGCGCTTCGCAGGCTAATACTCTCTTAGTAAGCTTCATCGTTATGACTTGTTTTTGGTTTAATTATTTCAGTTTTACATAAGAAGAAGAACTAATTTACTTAAGGTTCTATCGACCTTAACGAACACATTCTCATCACGACACTCGCGCTTCGCGCTCGAAATTTGGTATGATCATCATGTGAACCTCGCGCTTCACGCTCGTTTCTGTTCATCGTATAATAAGAACCCAAAAGTTTGAGCGTGCTTGCTGCGCGCAATTTGGTCGTCGCGCTTCGCAACGACCATATGTTACGTTCAATGTTCTTCAGATAAAAATGACTAAAGTTGTGTTTGATTTAAAATGAAGAAGGTAATTCCTTTACTTCAGCGTATATTTCCGTATCTTTATAATAAATCCTACAATCAGAAAGATTTTTTTCCAACTATCTGAAAAGTGGAGAAAAAAAGTATTTAAGTCGTTTTTGGAACATATATCTTGCTTTTTCATTCATAATCAAACCGACCCCTTGACTACCATGTGATTCCCTACACTGTCAAAAATGTTTGGAATTCTCCAACACTTCTACAATACAAGCATAAGGCAAAATTGCAAACACGGTATTGGAATGCCAAAATTGCAATACATGTATTGTAAGCATCGTAAATCGTGAAGTCACCGTCGAGAATTCCAATACATGTATTGTAGCGTTTATATCGCTGCATGATCCGATGCATTTGAAAACTACAACATTATGTATTGTAGCGTTACTCTACATTTCGGAAATAAACTTCCAATACATTTATTGGAAGTTTTATGCGGAAATTTTTAACAGTGTATCTACTCCTGACCTTATTTCGAAACCGCCTTTCAACGCCCCATTTTCTATGTTTCTGCTTTCGCATCCCTTTTTCTTTGTCTCAGGTACACATAAAATATCTAGTTTCCTAGCATGCATAGTTTCTCGTACTTCTCTTACCTTAAGATCATTCACTCCTCTAGCATTCCAAACACCCAGTCTCCATTCATCGCCTGAAACTCGAACTTTACATTTACCGTGTGTATGCATTTCGTCAATCAAAGTTTCAGTCCCTTCCGAGGCTACTTTATTGTTTGTATTGTTCATGTTTAGATTGTACACCCAACTACCACCTTTGTGCGCGAAATTTGTTTTGCCAGTTGAAATCATGTCCAAGTTAAGTAGTGATTCTTCGTATAGTGGAGAGTCCAGTTCTAACGCCAGTCCCACCAAAACTTCTGTTACGGGCGGAGGGGCGAGGACAAGGAATGGAAACCGAGAGAGTCGCAATTGGTTGATGTTTTATACTGAGAAGGTCACCAGCCTTCAGCAGCGTTGTATTAGATAGGAGTTCCACGAAGGAATAGTAAGGAGTAGTATCCCTGTAAGTGGGGAGTGGGACCAGCGACGTCCAAGAATTCGTTAATGCTGGCCACGAATGAAAACTCGTATGCACGGTGGTGCACATGCGCACTGGCGGTTGCCATGCCAACGATGTCAACACGTGTTTGAAGTTTCGAACTTGTGTTTTGTTTTGAACATTTCTGTGCTGCCGGTTTAGTAAAATAAAATTGTGAATGTGAATGTTTCAATAAAATTTAAAGAGTACATATAAAATATAAAAATTTTGCACATATTAACGTACAATATTTTGTTCACTGAAATTAACTTTATCCCTTACTTACGTAATCCATAAATCATTATAATAATGTTATTGTAGTACTTACACTTTCTACATCCTTTTCGTATTTTTGATGCCATTTTCCTTCTCGATTTTAATTCAGGAACGTGATATACACCCAACAAAATAAAAACACAAACGAACATAACCTACATATGCATCGAGATGTCAAATATAATGTAGGGGAGTGGGTATAACACGTGACTGCGAAAACAGCTCTGCGCATGTGCACCACCGTGCATACGAGTTTTCATTCGTGGCAAGCCATAACGAATTCTTGGACGTCGCTTGTCCCACCTCTGCTCACCAAACACATAGGGTGATACCACTCCTTACTATTCCTTCCTGAGGAGTTCATATGTTTCCATCTGCGCATTCCCGACCCACCTCTAAACGAGGAACCAATAACTCTTTTTTTTTTTTTAAATATATATATATATATTCATTTCGTCTATTTGAAGCATAGTTCTTGAAATATAAATGTAATTGTCGAATTTTTTCACAGCAATTATTTTAGTAAACAAAGATCAAAACGCATTCTGAAATAAAAGTCAGATTTTCAGTCAGAATAAATTGTTTGAATTATTATTATATTTTATTGTTTCAAATTTTTAGAAATAGTATTGAGAACGTTAAAACAATGAAATATTGTGAAAAAACACACCCGAGATGAAAAATAAAGTAAATAAGCAAAGTTTTGATGAGAATGTGCCCGCTTATCGGGCCGATTTTTTCACCGTTAATCTTATTTTTTACGAATAAAACAAAAACTACACATCCTATCAAAAAGTGACCCACAAGAAATTTGTAGATATTTTTTGAATGCACAATTTTAGTCCAGTCATGATTTGTCGTATCTTGCATAGTTTGACCGTAAAATTGATTTTTTGGATTTTTCATTATTTCTTGTGCAATAAAAATGTGAATTTTCGATTTTTCAAGAAAATTCAAAAAGTCTTTATGATAATCTTGTAGATCGTGCAAAAAGAAACACTTTTCCTTTCTTGACTTTTTTACTTATCGTGCGCTGTTTGGCTGAAAATGTTACTTTTCTTTTTTTTGGGGGGATATTGAAAATGCTGTAACTCGGACAGTTTTCTTTCTATCAAAAAAAGTCGTGAGGATAAATTGTTTAAATTTTCGAGTACTATAAGCGGCCGCACATATAATTTTCAAATTTGGAAAAAAATGGTCTAACAATTTTTGAAAATGCTCTAACTTTTTGAATTTTCATCCAAAATAGCTGGTTAAGGAAGTCGATTTCTCTTTTTGCCCCCTGAAACTGTCTGCCAAAGCACAATCCAATCCGATTAGTCTTTCAAAAGTTATCCGATATACAGACGACGACGACAACGACAGACAGACAGACACCGACGTAAAAACTATTTCTTCTGACTCAGGGGGCCTCAACACGTCGACATTTGATGGAATCCGCGAAAGTCATTTTTCACATAAAACCAATACTTTCTCATTATGATGAGAATGTAATAACAGTAAACTATTTTTTATTCTTTCTTCATTTATCTCGTCGGCTTTGTAAAAGTCAAAAAAACTTGACAAACCGAAACAAGAAAAACTTAAAACCTCAAAAATTGCAAAAAGGCAAAGTTTTGAAAATCAAATTGAAAAAAAAAAATTCCTTCCGAAAAATACAAAATCCAGCCTATTTATTCTGGAATTAACCCAATATAAGAACCAATATATTCTTCTCAAACTTATTAAACTTACGGTTTTCGGTATCGCAGTCAGTTCCCTTCTTCTTTTGAGTAGTGGTTAAGATTTTATTCTTATTTTCTATATCACAATTATTATTCTCGCTAACATTAAAAGAGCTAATGCTATTAGCGGTATTGCTATTTCCTTCTTTTATCGATGGAAGAAAATTAGAAGAAATTATACCTGCAAATTTGAAATGTTGACAATCGAAAAGTTTCTCGTCAGAAATCGCCAGAATTCCTGATTTTTCTGACTATTCCTAACTATTCTTTAGTAGAATTTTAAGTAGAATAAAAAAGAATATTTGAATAAAAAAATTAATCAGGTTATTTTGAGAAATTGAATTTTGAAAATTTTGGAAAAAAAGGTTCTGAATAGTATTACGGAATTTTCCGTAAAAATAACCGGTTAAGTGAAGAGCTAGGGGGCCAGTTTCAGGAAATTTTCCGTAGCGTTAGTCCTGAACGAACTGGAATCTTAAAGAAAATTCCGTAACGGTAGACAGTTCAACAAAAAAATTAAGACGTCAAAAGTGATATTTGAAAATATAAAAAAAAAATGAAAAATGAAAATTTGAACATCTTTTTTTAGCAAAATATCGGAGATGTTTTTTTCTTTTTATAAGTTGTGCAAGTTTATAAAAAATTGAAGAGAGGAGGGTTCACTGAGAAAACGATTTTTTTGATTCAAACAAAAAGATTTGTTTGAATACATTTTTTTGATTCAACACACCTTCTTTATTTCAATTACAAAACATTTATTTAATTTCAATATATGGAAGATATTGAAACTCATTAAATAAAACAAATTATTTGTTTGATACGATTTGTTTGATTCAAATAAACGATTTCATTAAGTCAAACAAAAATTTTGTTTACACGTTTTATACTTAAATTAAAGAACGTATTTATTTGATTCAAACAAATAATAGTTCTTCATTCATCCGCGTTAGTTTCGGGGCACTGCAGTGCCATTTAGCTTTAGATATTCAAAATGGTGGCGAATCGTTCAATGTATCAGCGTATTTGCTCGGAATGTGTAAGTTAAGCGAAGCCTTGAAAATTTGTAAGTTTCATTGGGCCAGCTGGAAAAGGGTTGGTTTTCCACCAATTCCAGACCGTCGCCAGTTTTATTTTCGCGTAAATTCAGACATCTGTAAGAGAAATTGAAGTGTTTGTATTGCGAAAATTGCTCGAAACCTGGGACCTACCCACCGATTTATTCGAAAATTTGGAAGAAAAGTTATTTTCTTGCTATATTTTTAACCCTATGAAAAAGATTTAAGGCTTAATTAAATAAATAAATGTAATATATAAATGCAATATAAATAATAATACAGCAAGAATGCTCCAAATACCCTCTTTAACAAAACGTTTGATATTAAAACAAACAAATAATTTTATTGAAAGAAACAAATTCCTTTTTTAAATAAAAATTTATTTAAATCAAACAAAATCTGCGATTGGTTTAACAAAAAGAAATGTTTAATTTAAACAAGAGGTTTCTTTCATTCAAACAAAATACATATTCAAATCAAAAATATATAGTCAAGCAAAAAATTTGTTTGAATCAAACATATATATGTTTGACTGTATAACAAAGAAAGAATATGTTTGATTCAAACATAATATATTTGATTCAAACAGATCTTTTTCTCAGTGTTTGACGTTTCTCAGTCCGGTGTGCAATACGTACACTGTTAGAAAAATCTGTATTAAATTTAATACAAATGTATATGAAGTCATTTGCATACACGGGAGTTGAAATTTAATATACATTAAAATATGAATAGCTGTACACTTTATATTAAATTTAATATACAGGTCGGTATAGCAGCGTGCTTGAAAACTCAAAATGCTTTTATTTCTTTAAATCTTATCAAATATTCGCAATTGAAGTAATAACCTAGAATTCGTCGATTGAATTGCTTTTTATGATTAAAGTGCAACGTACAAGTGGAATTCTTTCCAAAATTTGCCCTAAATGGTAGAAATTTAATGTGAGTACAGTTGATTGTAGGTTAGGTCTGTCATTTATTTACGTAATTAAACTTTTCGACTTAAAATCCAATTTTATTTTTGATTAATTGTAAGAAGGTATCATGTTTTATTATTAAGAATCGAAAATTACTGCTAATCTTATTTTGATTTGGTGTAAAATGTAATTATCTGAGCCTAAATACACGATTTCATATGCTTGAGATATTAATTTTAATGTACATTGGTATTTTTAATTTAATACTATTTTTAGCAGTGTAAATAAATCGATAACTATTTTTTTTTAATTTTCAAAGAAAGAATTATTGTAAAAAAATATATTATAAAACTTTCAACTTACGTTTTTCTCCATCACAGTCTATTTCCTTCTTCCCTTGAGTGTTTACGTTTTCACTCCTATTTTCGAAATCACAATTTTTATTATCACTAATATTACAAGAGCTAAAGCTATCATCTTTCTTACACGCAGGAAAAATTGTCTAAAAGCTGCGTTTTTTAATCACTTTTTCCTCCTTCAACTTCCTCCCCTTTGCTAACATTCGTGCCTGACAGTCACTACGTTTACGTTTAATCATTTTGATTTTAAAAGAGATGTTCTCAGTGCAAAATGCAATCTAAAACTGAGAACTCTGGCCTAATAATTAGGCCAGAGTTTTGTGCCAATTATTGTGTATCTACTCGTGACACAGGTATATTGTCAAAGTGGCCGAAATGAGTGGAAATAACCATAATCATAGGGGAAAATCCCGTGCCCAGACTGACGGGCTCGGCGTGGAGCCCCTGTTGAGCGACAACTCGAGAACAATAAATTTAGAACTATAAACATCCAAATTTTACAAGCCCATGGTGACGACCCATGCAAACTTGGAAGTATAAATTCTTCATCAAAGGTCAGATACTTAGTGAAGTGCGTGAAGGGTACACAAAACAAGGTATCACCGATACCATTGCCGAAAAGAGAACTCGAAAACGAACAGTGCAGAACCCAAACAAGGGATATATTTTTGAAGCAAAAGTAAATTTTTTTATCTTTCCGTCCAGTTTTCCATGTATGGAATTTCCATGGTTGAACATTTACATGTCTGGAGTTCTCCATGGCATCCATGCTGGCTGCGCCGCCCCTGATGATAAGGTACTAACCTTAGAAGAAGCATTAAACTTGGACGACAATACGAAAACGGAATATATACGGCGAGATCCGGTTACGTGTGCTTTGTATTTCGACTTTAAATGTAGAGCAATTTTAAACTATTTAGGATCAAAAGCAGGCGCATTCGGGGAATATTATCTTGAAGACAGTTATTACCGAATAGAATTTCAGTTAAGGGGCACTCCCCATGCGCATTGTTTTCTTTGGCTCAAGGATGCACCTATCTATGACGATAGTGATCAAGAATCGTGCCAAGTATGTATTGACTTCGTCGATAAATTTATAACGTGCGAATATGTTGAAGATAATCCTTTCATGGCCGTACAACGCGATAAGCATACACATACTTGCAACAAAGGGGAAAAAAATCAAATGAAATGTCGATTTGATTAGCCAATTTCGGCCATGCCGAAAACCATGATATTAGACCCTTCAGATAATGTAGGAGGTAACATATTAGAAATAGCGAGAAATAATTTGCAGAAAATTAGGAAATTGATGTACTATTTTTACAAAAAGCAATCCGAATTGGTAGAGTATGATGAAATTTTAAGGAGAATACATCTAACGGAAGATGAATACATGTTGGCCATTCGTAGCTCAATTAAAAGAACGCGACTTTTTTTAAAGCGTAAAAGCACCGAAGTAGGAATAAATTGTTATAACCTGGATATATTGAATTTATTCGAGGCCAATATGGATATTCAATTTGTTTTGAATCCATACAGTTGTGCATCTTATATCGTTAATTATATAAGTAAAGTAGACAGTGGACTATCAAAATTATTGCGACAAGCACTCGAAGATGTTATCAACGGCAATGGTAGCATTAAAGAAAGGTTAAGAAAATATTGTAATACTTTTTTGAATGGTAATCTTATGTCTGCACAAGAAGCTGCTTATCAAGTTCTTTCTTTAGTTGTAGCTAAAGGTAGTAGAAAAGTGGTTTTCATTAATACTAACCCGAAAAACGAGACAAGATGTTTTGAAGGAAGATTATACAGGGTGTCCAAAAAGTCCCGGGACGGCTGAATATTTCCTCAGGTAAGATATTTTTCTGGGCGGTCAAGGTCATTCTTGAAGGAACTTTCAACAAGGAATTCAATGGTGACCTTTATTTTGATTTTGACCATGACCTTCACGGTCATTTCAAGGTCAAATTGATTTTTTAAAAATGAGAACCTCTATTTTTGACCCCGGGAACTGAGAGAGCGGAAAATTTTACGTCCAGATATGACCTTGACAAATCGAAAATTTGACCTGGAAAGGTCAGGGCAAGGTCAAACAACGTGCAGCAGGATGACTCGACTGACATGCATTTTTGAAGAAAATGTCCTGGTGAAGGTTCTGGTCATAGACAAGGTCAAAGTCACCAATCGATCGGGAGTATAAAATGGTACAACTCTTGCGTTGAACATTATCTTCATAAATGCATGCTGGTGGAGTCATCCTGCTGTAAGTTGTTTGACCTTGCCCTGACCTTTCCAGGTCAAATTTTCGATTTGTCATATCTGGAGAATGACCTTGACCGCCTTGAAAAATATCTTACCTGAGGAAATATTCAGCCGTCCCGGGACTTTTTGGACACCCGGTATAAAAAAATACGAAAAGCGTCCACCTTCTAAAGAAGATGTGTGTTTAGCAGATTTTGTGACTTTTTCAAAGCTTAACAAGAAACTCGATAATAATGAGAAAAATGCGAGTGATGGTAGTGCCAACGACTGCGATGAAGAAAGGCAGCGAGAAAGACCAATGATAATTCGATATCGTAGATATAATAGAGTTCGAGATCTGTACAATTATTATAGGGAACAAATAATGTTATATTTGCCTTGGCGGTGCGAAGATACGGATATTAATAAAGTTGATTGCGAATTGATAACGAAAATATAGATGTAATAGAAGGAAATAGAAGTAGATATTGCGCTATTAACGAGGACGCATTGGATGAGGCTATGAAAAATGTTTACAACGCGATAGAGGATAAAAAAGAAGAAATAGAAATGTTCAACAAAAGCAGACTGCCCAAAGAACAAGAGATAGATGTTTTGAACAAGATGAGAAATAAACAGGATCAAAAAAGCTTGTATATATACTGCTCCTACCAAGTTACCAGAGGAAGAAATATATAAAGCAATGGAAAAATTGAATATAAAACAGCGAGGAATAGTTATACATATACTTGGTAAAAGTGCAGTCATCAATGCTATTTATCAAACAGTAAGTTATTATTTAGCAAGTACGCCAGGACAAAAAGAAGACGCAATGCATGTTTTATTGTGTGCACCATCTGGTAAAGCAGCTTTTTTGATAGGTGGAGTAACTCTGCATACAGCTTTTAAATTGCTAGTCTCTCAAAATAGTCGCCAAATGCCCGACTAAGGTGCAGAAATTGCAAACACTATAAGGGTGGAACTTTTTCACTCAAAAGTACTTATTATTGATGAAATATCAATGGTTGGTGCGAGAATGTTAAGTCGCGTAGGCAGTAGATACGAGACTCCGACAAATCAAGGGAATTAATGAACCTTTTGGTGGAGTATCTGTAATAGTTGTAGGTGATCTTCATCGACTGCCACCGGTTATGGACGTGCCAGTGTCTAGAAGTCCAAAAGTAGCACCTACGAGTGAATTAGTGTATAGCGTATGGGATATGTTCGAATTTTATGAATTGACCTAAGTTATGAGACAAAAGAACGAAATAAAATTAATTAATGCTTTAAATAATTTAGCAAATGAAGGTATGAAAAAGGAAGGACGTAGATTTAATTAGTGAACGTTGTGTAACTGAGAATCAAGTGCCAGATAACGCAATTATACTGTACGTTGCAAACAGTCTAGTCAATTCATATACAATAAGTTAAAAATTAAGTCTTTTAAGGGAAAAGAATTTTTGTCACAAGCACATGATTACATAATGGCAGACATATCAGAGAATGCCAGAGATACACTTCTAAAATCCTTAAAAATTCAAAAAACATGAGAGTCTGCAGGTTTACCATATGAGGTATTATCTAAAGTTGGCATTAAATATATGCTCACGAATAATATTGATGCCCAAGATGGATTGGTAAATGGCGCTTGCGGTGTTTTAAGGAAAATAACATTTCTTAAATGTTCTAACGCAATATCTAAAATCTGGATAGAGTTTAGTTTCGATAAAATTGGTAGAAAAGCTCGAAATAAATTCAAAGAATTCATGCTAAGAGACGGTATCGAAGAAAATCTTACTCCCATTTCTAGGCAGAGAATATTATCAAATATATCAAACATATTAAATTATCAAGTCATTAGAGAGCAGTTTCCTATAGTTGCGGCAGAGGCTGTAATTATTCATAAAAGTCAAGGTCAAACGTACGACCATGTTTGTTTAGGTTTTCAAAAATGTGGAAAAATAACTACATAAATGTTATATGTTGCACTGAGTCGTACTAAAAAATTAGAAGGGCTTTATATAATTGGTGAGTTCAAACCACTAGAATTACAAAAAGTTGATGATCCTATTACAGTTGAAATGAATCGCTTAAAAAGGGATAGAATATTAAATTTATCTTTTGATAATTTAATTAATGGTACGGGTAAAGTAATAATTTTCTTAAACGCTAGGTCGTTAAAAAAACACGCAAGTAAAATTGTCAATGATCAATGGTATCAAAGAGGTGATATTTTAATTTTCGTTGAATCGCGATTAAATCAAATTGATATCATAGAAGTACCCTCCTTCAAAGAAATATTTCGGTCATTTACTTTTGAAAATGTCCAGTTGCCAAAACCAGAAAACGAAGAGATCCATATTTTAAAGAAATAGAAAAAAGGCTTAAAAATCGAAGAAACTGTCATAATTGTTGGTTACAAGTCTCCAAAAGTTAGTTATGAAAGTTTCCCGTCAATTTCTAAGGATAACTATACTTTTCACTATGGGGGAGCTAAGGGGTGCACACTGGGGACCGGGTTTCTCATTAATAAACGAATTTCGCAAGCGGTTATCGACATGCAATTCATTAACGATCGGTTATCATACATTGTACTAAAGGGGAATTTCAGCAAACAGGTGTTAATCAACGTGCACTGCCCCACCGAGGAGAAAGACGAAGACACTAAGGATTTTTTTTTACGAAAAAATCGAACAGGTTTTTGACAAGTTCTCAACGTATGACGCAAAAATATTATTGGGAGATTTCAACGCGAAAATTGGAAAAAACCGATGTATAGGCCTACAATAGGGTCGGAAAGTTTGCATGACGTCAGTAATGATAATGGGACTAGAGTAATAAACTTTGCAGCTTCCAAGAACCTCGTTGGCAAAAGCACATTTTTCAAGCATAAAAATATACAGAAAATATATAGAAGGCCACCTGGACATCACCAGATGGTAACACTCACAATCAGATTGATGACGTTCTAATTGACAGAAGACATCATACAAACATTCTCGATATAAGATCGTACAGGGGGGCGGATTTAAATTCAGACCACTTTCTCGTGATAGTAAAACTAAGATCTAGGCTAGCGTTAAGTAAGCAAAAAAGCCGCACAGAGCCAACAGTTCGTTTCAATATAGATACGTTTAAAACACCAACAGAAATATTAAATTATCAAGTTGAGATTTCTAATAGTTTCGACGTTCTCCAATAACAGAGAGACGATAACGATAATTACGTGGAGGACTCGGAAACCCTGTGGAGCAATATGAAAAAGGCGATAAAGACAGCCGCGAAACTTACTATAGGTTTAAAGAAAGTAACCAAAAGCAAACCGTGGTTTGACGAAGAGTGCAAAATTTGGTTTGAAAAACGTCGGAAGGTCAAACTAATTAGTTTACAAAATAAGTGCGATCAAACACATAAGAAGTATCTCGAGATTAGTAAAAGTACAAATAGGCTTTATAGATCCAAGAAAAGGGAGTGCGAAAAGAATAAAATACTAGCAATAGAAACGCATAATAAACAAAATAACCCGCGTGAGATGTACAGGGGAATCAATTTTATAAGACTGGTGAATGGAGGAAACTGCATAATGAAGAGCTGCATGCTCTCTACGGGTCAGCAAATATTAATAGAGGAATGAAAGCGCGTAAATCAAGATGGGCGGGGCATGTAGCAAGAATGGGCAATGAAAGAAGAGTGGCGCAAGTTTTAAGAGGGAAACCGATTGGTAAGAGACCTCTAGGCAGACCGAGAATCAGATGGGAGAAAAATGTAAGGGATGATCTAAAAGAACTAGGACATGATTACATAAACTGGATGGAGGATGCACAGGATAGAAATGCGTGGCGGTTTCGGGTAGATGAGGCGATGAACTTTCGAGTTCGAATCGCTAATCGATAATAATAATCATAATAATAATAATTGAGCATGGTTCCGATGTGGATGCAAGAGAGGTCTGGAAGGTTGCAGGGAGAACCTGTTAATAGACAGGTGTATCACCCAGGACT
>CAKNYM010033400.1:176-11074 GCA_932195095.1 Andricus curvator
AGAAAAGATAAATTTTCATCCAAATTGTCGAATTTTGAACTAGAAAAGATACATTTTTAACTAAAAATGGAACAGTTAAATTTTCAGTTAGAGAAATTAATTGTCAACCAAACTGATGAATTTTTCACTGTAATGATAAACTTTCTACAAAAAAGACGAATTTTCCATAAATTTTCAAACAAATAGTTGAATTTTCACAAAAACAAAAAGATAAATTGATTTTTAACACAGTAGTTACATATTTAACCAGAGAAGAATTTTAAATTAAAATGATGAATCTTCATCTTTTCTGAATTGACAAAAATTATTAAAATAATGAAAACTTGAATTTTGCTATGATCAGAGGTAAATTCCCTTTTTTTAAATTAAATTCCCGGCCATTTCCTGGTTTCCTGGTCAAGTCGCAACCCTGAATATTAAAGTCTGTTCATTGCAATCTATAAAGTAATTGCGTAACGAGTAAAAGATAAATTATATCTTGATAAACAGGAAACTTTTCAGTAGCAAGGTTCCTTCTAAACGAGATGTTTCTTTCCTAATAGACTAAAGATTTAAATTAATTTTCGCATTTCAATAAAAAAAACCGGTTTAAAAAGAAAATTTAATTCAAGGTTCTCGTGAAAAATTCAAGGAGAATTCCAGGTTTTCAAGGTCGCTAGACACCCTGTAATTACTAAAAAGTAACCCGTTCCGAGCCCTGGTAACTTAGTTACTTGTAACAAGTTACCCAACTCTGGTAGACACCCAGCATCGAATTAATTACGGATTCTTGGAAATCAGAACGAAAATTTTCAAATCTCTAATGAAAATTAGTCTTACCCCACATTCGCAAGTCGTCAATAATTGTATATCGCTTTCATGACAAACGAAGCAGGCTTTTGGAAAAAGGAACATCTCCTTTTCGCAATTCAGAAGATCTCTTCCAAGTTTTGTCTTCGCTTCCAGCATCAAATCGATTTTGACTTTCAACCACGATTCTCGATCAGTCTTCAGCGTAGCAAAAAGCCCTTGACCTCCATTTTCCCTCATCATTTTCGAAACAACATCACAAACATCCTGATGCCGCGACAGATCTTCATTTCGATGAGCTTCTCCACAATAAAAAACCATTCTGCAGCTTCCGCACGCAACGGAAGCTCCCTCAGAGAAGCAAACTGCGCAGTAACCAGCGTAGAAGAAATCCAACGAAAATGTCTGATCTTTTGGCGGATCGATCACGATCAGAAAATGATTTGGCAAACAAATTCCAGCATCCCAGTGTCGAAAATACGACAAAGATCCAAACTTGTTGACTCCCTCGTAGCAGACTTGAGAATTTCCGAAAGTAGATCGCAGAATCTGTTTTAATTCAGTCGGTTCAGTCTCTGATGAACTTGTGAAGACAAGAGAGCAATTCAACTCCCGGCATCTCGCCATTTTCACTTGCCACGGTATCAGAAGATCGCTTTCGAGAATTTCGGGATGAACATTCAGAAATACTAAAACATCCGGTTCCTCGAAGTCCTTCGTTTTCATGTAGTCTAAATAAGGAAGAGTATTCGATTCCATGGACAAGCATTTTCTGCTCGAATTGCAGCTTTCGCAGAGGATAACCTCACGAACAAAGTCCACCTCTACAAGGACAATCTTGATGCTTCTTAAATGTGGAAGCAGATGGAAAAGAACCTCCCAGTATTTGGAAGTATCTATTGTATCTGATAGCATTCCTTCAATGTGTACGATTATTTCCGAGTCAGAGTAGTCAAGCTTCTTCAAGACGTTAAAAATCGTCAACTGGACATCACAGTTGTCTGATAAAAAGATCGACTGATTTTCGGAAAGGTCCACACCGGGTTTGATGTATTCCTCTAAAAATTCTTCCATCGAAAGAGGACGTTTCGAGGATTCATCGACTCTCAAACTTTGTATAATGGGAACGATCGTTTCCAAAAACAAGCGTTGTTTCGTCAAATCTGCTTCTGTATTCATCTCATGGATTTTTTTTAATTTGCGACAGTTTTCGTCGTGCAAGGGACTCTTCGGATGTTTGCTGCAAAAGCTAACAGCTGGACAGCCAGGACAATTTCTCAGCATTTCCTGTCTGGCTTCGTGACAGAGAAAACAGACTCGAGGAAACATCAGAATTTCCAGCTCGTTCGGGAGAACAGCGCGAGCCAGTCTGTCTTCCAGTTCATCGACCAAAAGTTCTGCCTGGAGTTTCCAGCTTTCTGGGTCAAAACCCTGAAGATTCTCGTAAAGGTGGGAGATATTTTGCTGCTTCATTATCGCAGCTATTTCATTGCAGAATGATTTGTGCCTCGGCCAGTGTTGAAGCTGATGATCCTTTCCGCAGTAGGAAATCATGTTGCAGCGACTGCATCTTTTTAATTTGCCAGTACTCTGACAAACGAAACAAGAGTTTGGATAGAACTCTGACATCTGTGCATTTTCTGGAATCTGAGAATGTTGGTTTCATGTAAATATGATTCGAAACTAGGGACGTGGGTCAATGAAACGTTTGTAGGGCCTAAAATTTTAAAATTTCAGACTACGCGCCTTTTTTGGGCAAAAAAAAACACCTTTTTTCAACTCTGTCGATAAGCTTCAAAGGCCAAAATACTCTAAAAAGAGAGGATATCATGAGATTTGAAAAAAAGGAAAATACATTCTTTGAAAGGAAATGAATGTGGGTACTATTATTAAATTCAATTTAGAACGCTTCGAAATCCTAACATTTTAGGTAAAAATATTGCACTTTTAAAAAAATAGATGAATTTTTAATTAAACAGATGAATTTTCAACCAAAATAATGAATTTTTAACAAAATAATTTAACTTTCAGCCAAGTAGTTAAACTTTAAAAAAAATGAATTCTCAACGAAAAATATAGTCGTTGATGTTTAGATCAAAAAATACTTTGATTTTAAATCAAAAACAGTTAAGTTCAACCAAAAAAGACGAATTTTCGACAAAATAGTTTAATCCTCAAACAAAACGGATTAATTTTCCACAGAATAGTTGAATCCTCAACCAAAACGGATTAATTTTCAACTAAACAAATGAATTTTCAACTAAAATGATGAATTTAAAAAAACAAATTAATTTTTAACAAAGTAGTTTAACTTCCAGCCAAGTAGTTGAATTTTCAACCAAAAAAGATGATTTACCAACGAAAAAATATAATAGTTTATATTTAAACCAAAAAGTACTTTGATTTTTACTCAAAAACTGTTGAATTCATCTACAAAAGACGAATTTTCCACAAAATAGTTGAATTCTCAAAGAAAATAGATTGATTTTTAACCAAATAGTTGAATTTTTGAATACATAGATGAATCTTTAACAAAAAAATTAATTTTTAACAAAATAATTTAACTCTCAGCCAAGTAGTTAAACTTTCAACCAAAAAAAATGATTTACCAACGAAAAATGTAATAGTTGATGTTTAAAACAAAAAATACTTTCATTTTAAATCAAAAACCGTTAAATTTATCCAAAAAATACGAATTTTCAACAAAATAGTTGAATCCTCAAATAAAATTGATTTATTTTTAAAGAAATACTTGAATTTTTAACTAAAGAGATGAATTTTCAACTAAAATGATGAATTTTTTACAAAAAAATTAATTTTTAACAAAGTAGTTTAACTTTCATCCAAGTAGTTGAATTCTCAACCAAAAAAGATGATTTACCAACGAAAAATATAATAGTTTATATTTAAACCAAAATGTAATTTTTAATTTTTATTCAAAAACTGTTGAATTCATCTAAAAAAGACGAATTTTCCACAAAATAGTTGAATTCTCAAAGAAAATAGATTGATTTTTAACCAAATAGTTGAATTTTTAAGTAAATAGATGAATTTTTAACAACAACAAAATTAATTTTTTACAAAGTAGTTTAACTATTATCCAAGTAGTTGAACTTTCAACCAAAAAAAGATTAATTCTCAACGAAAAATATAATAGTTGATGCTTGGACCAAAAAATACTTTGAATTTAAATCAAAAACAGTTAACTTCATCCAAAAAATACGAATTTTCCATAAAATAGTTGAATCCTCAACCAAAACGGATTAATTTTTAACAAAATAGTTTAATTTTCAACTAAACAGATGAATTTTCTACTAAAATGATGAATTTTTAACAAAATAATTAATTTTTAACAAAGTAGTTTAACTTTCAGCCAAGTAGTTGAATTTTCAACCAAAAAAGATGATTTACCAACGAAAAATATAATAGTTGATATTTAAACCAAAAAATTCTTTGATTTTAAATAAAAAACAATTGAATTCATCCAAAAAATACGAATTTTCAACAAAATAATAGTTGAATTCTCAAAGAAAATAGATTGATTTTCAACTAAATTTGATGAATTTTAAACAAAAAAAAAATAATTTTTAATAAAGTAGTTTAACTTTTAGCCAAGAAGATGAACTTTCAACGAAAAAAGATGAATTCAAAACGAAAAATATAATAGTTGATGTTTAAACAAAAAAATATTTTGATTTTACATCAAAAACAGTTAAATTCATCCAAAAAAGACGAATTTTCAACAAAATAGTTGAATCCTCAAATAAAATAGATTGATTTTTAATAACATAGTTGAATTTCCAACCAAAAAAGACGGTTATCAACGAAAAATATAATAGTTGATATTGAAAATAAAAAGTACTTTGATTTTTACTCAAGAACAGTTAAATTCATCCGAAAAAGACGAATTTTCCACAAAATAGTTGAATTCTCAAATAAAATAGATTGATTTCTAACCAAATAGTTGAATTTTTAAATAAATAGATGAATTTTTAACAAACAAAACATTAATTTTTAACAAAGTAGTTTAACTTTTAGACAAGTAGTTGAACTTTCAGCAAAAAAAGATGACTTATTAACGAAAAATATAATAGTTGATGCTTAAACCAAAAATTCATTAAAAAAAAAGAATTTTCAAGAAAATAGTTGAATCCTCAAATAAAATTGATTGATTTTCAACTAAATAGTTGAATTTTTGACTAAACAGATACATTTTCAACTAAAATGATAAATTTTTAACAAAATAGTTTAACTTTCAGCCAAGTAGTTACACTTTCAAGTAAAAAAGATGAATTGGCAACGAAAAATATAATAGTTGATACTTAAAACAAAAAATACTTTGATTATAAATTAAAAAAAAATTAAATTCATCCAAAAAAGATAAATTTTCCACAAAATAGTTACATCCTCAATCAAAACAGTTACATTTTCAGAAAAAAGATTAATTTTTACAAAAGAAAAATTTACACAATTTTCGACCAAATAGTTGAGTTTTCAACCAAAATAGATAAATTTTCTACCAAGAAGATTATTTTTCTACCGAAGAGAAATTTTCAACCGACTAGATACATTTTCTACTAAAATGATGATTCTTAAACAACCAAAAAATGAATTTTTAACAAAATAGTTCAACTTTTAACCAAGTAGTTGAATGCTCAACAAACAAAAAATTCTCAAGGATAATTGTAGTAGTTTATATTTCAACCAAAAAATATTTTTATTGTGAATCCAAAATCAAAAGGAAAATTAAAGTCACTCAAAAATACGAATTTTCAACAAAACAGTTAAATCCTCAATCAAAAGAGATTAATTTTCAAACCAAAAAGACGAACTTTCAAGGAAATACTGAAACCTTTAACCAAAATAGATTAATTTTAAATAAAATAGTTCAATTTTCAACAAAAAAGACGAATTTTTTACTAAAATGACGAATTTTCAACCAAAGAGATGAATTTTCAAACAAAAATATTAATTCTCTACTTGAAAATACGATTTTTCAACTAAAAACGACAGTTCTTCAACCAAACAGTTGAATTTTGAATTAAAAAGGATCAATTGTCAACCAGAAATGGAACAGTTAAATTTTCAATTGAAAAAATTAATTTTCAACCAAATTGATGAATTTTTAACAGCTGGATTTTCTAACAAAAGAGTTTAACTTTCAACCAAGTAGTTTTATATTCTACCGAAAAGATAAAATTTGCAACTGACATAATGAATAATTAACTGCAATACTTGAATTTTAAACCAAAAAGATAAATTTTTAACAAAAGAGTTTAACTTACTCGTACATAACATTTGGAACTCAAACTCAATAAGAAAATTCAAATATATTGTTGGGTAAAAGTTCCATTTTTTTATTGAAAAGCCTATTGTATTTCTGGTTAAAAAGTCTTTTTTTTTATCAAAAATTCCACTCTTTGTTAAAAATTCATTTTTTTAGTTAATTGTTCATCTCTCTGGTTGAAAATTTAACTGCTGTGACTGGATATTTAATTATTCTAATTTTAGGTTCAGAATTTATCCTTTTGAGTTAAAAACTCAATTATTGTTGGTTTAAAATTCTTATATTCTGTTGGAAATTCGTCTTTTTTGGAAAAAGAATAATCTTCTTGGTTGAAAATTCATGTTTTTAATTGATATTTATCTATTTTGTTGAAAATTCGTTTCCTTTTGGCTAAAAAGAATTTTTTAAATTAAAAATGTATCTTTCTTCGTTGAAACTTTACAAATTTAAATATTTGGTTAAAAACTCATCTTTTTTAGTTGAAAGTTCAACTTTTTGGTTAACAATGAATGTACTTTGTTGTAAATTCGTCTTTCTTGGTATGAATTTAATCATTATTTTTGGTCAAGCAAAACGGATTAATTTTGAACAAAATAGATAAATAGTCAACTGAAGATATGACATTTTAACTTATATAGTGAATCTGCAAACAATTACATTAAAAAACGATAAGCTTTCAATAAAAAAAATTACAAAATTTTGAACGGAATTGTTGAATTTTCAACTAAAATGAAGAATTTTTACCAAGAAGATTAGTTTTCTACCAAAAAGACGATTTTTCAATCAAATAGATACATTTTCAACTACAATAATTAATGCCCAACAAAAAAAAAAAAACTTTTAACAAAGTAGTTCAAGTTTTAACCAAATAGTTGAATATTCAACAATAAAAATTCTCAAAGAAAAATGTAATAGTTGATATTTCAAACAAAAATATTTTTATTTTAGAACAAAAATCAAGAAGCAGTTAAATTCATCCAAAAAGATCAATTTTCAACAAAATAATTGAATCCTCAATCAAAACAAATGAATTTTTAAACCAAAAAGACGATCTTTCAATAAAATGGTTGAATCCTTAAGCAAAACAGATTAATTTTCACACCAAAAAGACAAATTTTCAACAAAACAATGGAAACTTGAAATAAAATATATTAATTTGGAATAAAATCGTTAAATTGTAAAAATAGAGATGCATTCTCAACTTACAGAATTAATCATCAATTGGAATAGTTAAATGATCATAAAAAACTAATTAAAAAAAAAGAATTTTTTACAAATTATTTCAACTTTTAGCCAAGTAGTTGAATTTTTTATCCGAAAATATGAATTTTTAACAAAAATGTTAATTTTCTATAAAATAGTTGAATTTTTTAACCAGAACAGAGGAATTTTCCTCTAAGGGGATTAGTTTTCTACCAAAAAAGAATACTTTTGAACCAAAAAGACGAACTTTCAACAAAATAGTGGAACCTTCAGACAAAACCGATTAATTAAAAAAAAAATGCCGAAAAAAGAGATGAATTATTAACATATAGAATAAATATTCAACTGGAATAGATAAATAATTAGAAAAAATTAATTCTAACAAAAAAAGAAAGAATTTTTAACAAATTATTTCAACTTTTAGCCAAGTAGTTGAATTTTTTATCCGAAAATTTGAATTTTAAAAAAAATGATAATTTTTTACCAAATAGATAAATTTTCCACCATAATAGATAAATTTTTTTCTAAGAAGGTTAGTCTTTTTTTTACCAAAAAATACGAATTTTCAAACAAAAAAATGAACTTTCAATAAAACAGTGGAAGTTTCAACCAACATAAATTCATTTTAAATACTTCATTTTCAACCAGAAATGTTTTTTTTGTAACAAAAATGACGAATCTTCAACATTAATAATAAAAAGAAACAATAATCAACAAAATAGTTAAATTTCCAATCAAAGAAATGAATTTTCATTTGGAATAGCCCCTTTTTCAGAAAAAAACAACAACTAATTTTTAACCAAATTTTCCACCAAAGGGACGAATTTTCCACTAAAATAATGAATAATGAACAAAAAAATTCGGTTTTAATAAAGTAGCTCAACTTTTAGCGAAGTAGTGGAATTTTTTATCCGAAAATATGGATTTTTAACAAAACTGTTAATTTTCTACCAAATAGTTGATATTTCAGTCAAAAAATATTTTAATCTTTAATCAAAAACAATTAAATTAAATCTATTTTTTTTGTTTTAATTAAATTAACACAAAAAGACGAATTTTTGAACAAAATGCATGAATTTTCAACCCAATAGATGGATTTTCAACAAAATGGTTTTTTTATTTTCAAGCCAAAAAGACGAATTTTCTACAAAGCAGTTGAGTTTTTAACAAAAAAGAATGACTTGATCAAAATGGTTGAATTAAAAAAAAAATTCAACAAAAAAAAAACTTTAAACCAAAAGTAGTTCGATTTTTTATCGGAAAATGTTAGTTTTGAACAAAAATGTTAATTTTTTACCAAATAGATAAATTGTCAACCATAATAGATCAATTTTCTTCTACGAAGATTAGTTTATTTTACCAAAAAATACGAATTTACAAACAAAAAAATGAATTTTAAATAACTTATTGGAAGTTTCAACCAAAATAGATTAATTTTAAATAAAATACATAAATTTCAACCAGAGATGTTTTTTTAACAAAAATGACGAACCTTCAAGTTTAATAATAAAAAGAAACAATAATCAACAAAATAGTTACATTTTCAATTAAAGAAATTAATTTTCAACTGGAATAGTTCCTTTTTCAGAAAAAAAAACAACTAACTTTTAACCATTTTTCCACCAAAGGGATGAATTTTCCACTAAAATAATGAATAATAAACAAAAAAATAAAGTTTTAATAAAGTAGTT
This sequence comes from Andricus curvator, assembly GCA_932195095.1. Classification (NCBI taxonomy): domain Eukaryota; kingdom Metazoa; phylum Arthropoda; class Insecta; order Hymenoptera; family Cynipidae; genus Andricus; species Andricus curvator. The sequence continues at coordinate 9,147 of CAKNYM010033400.1, forward strand.
CAACTTTTAGGGAAGTAGTGGAATTTTTTTATACAAAAATATGAATTTTTAACAAAACTGTTAATTTTCTACCATATAGTTGATATTTCAATCAAAAAATATTTTAATCTTTAATCAAAAATACTTAAATTGAATTAATTTTTGTTGTATTAATTTAATTAATACAAAAAGACGAATTTTTGAAAAAAATACATGAATTTTCAACCCAATAGATAAATTTTCAACTAAAATCATGATTCCTCAACCTAAAGAATTAATTTGTAAAAATATAGTTGAATTAAAAAAAAAAAGAATTCTTACGGAGAAATGTAATAGTTGATGCTTCAACCAACAAATATTTTAATTTTTAATCAAAAACAGTTAAATTCATCCAAAAAGGGGAATTTTTCACAAAATGGTTTTGGTATTTTCAAGCCAAAAAGACGAATTTTCTACAATGACTTGATCAAAATGGTTGAATTAAAAAAAAAAATTAAATTTTCAACCAGAAAAAAAATCTTTAAACCAAAAGTAGTTGGATTTTTTATCCGAAAATTCGAATTTTTAACAAAAATGTTAATTTTTTACCAAATAGATAAATTTTCAACCATAACAGATAAATTTTCTTCTAAGAAGATTAGTTTTTTTACCAAAAAGACGAATTTTTAAACAAAAAAATGAACTTTCAAAGTTTCAACCAAAATAGATTAATTTTAAATAAAATACATAAATTTCAACCAGAGATGTTTTTTTTTAACAAAAATTACGAATCTTCAAGTTTAATAATAAAAAGAAACAATAATCAACAAAATAGTTACATTTTCAATCAAAGAAATTAATTTTCAACTGTAATAGTTCCTTTTTCAGAAAAAAACAACCTAATTTTAACCAAATTTTGCACCAAAGGGATGAATTTTCCACTAAAATAATGAATAATAAACAAAAAAATGAAGTTTTAATAAAGTAGTTCAACTTTTAGCGAAGTGGTGGAATTTTTTATCCGAAAATATGGATTTTTAACAAAACTGTTAATTTTCTACCAAATAGTTGATATTTCAGTCAAAAAATATTTTAATCTTTAATCAAAAACCGTTAAATTAAATTATTTTTTTTTGTTTTAATTAAATTAACACAAAAAGATGAATTTTTGAACAAAATACATGAATTTTCAACCCAATAGATGGATTTTCAACTAAAATCATGATTCCACAACCTGAAGAATTAATTTGTGAAAATATAGTTCAATTTAAAAAAAAAAAATGAATTCTTAAGGAGAAATGTAATAGTTGATGCTTCAACCAAAAAATGTTTTAATTTTTAATCAAAAACAGTTAAATTCATCCAAAAAGGGGAATTTTCAACAAAATGGTTTTTGTATTTTCAAGCCAAAAAGACGAGTTTTATACAAAGCAGTTGAATTTTTAACCAAAAAGAATGACTTGATCAAAATGGTTGAATTAAAAAAAAAATACATTTTCAACCAGAAAAAAAACTTTAAACCAAAAGTAGTTGGATTTTGTATCCGAAAATTTGAATTTTTAAGAAAAATTTAATTTTTTACCAAATACATAAATTTTCAACCATAATAGATAAATTTTCTTCCAAGAAGATTAGTTTTTTTAACCAAAATAGATTAATTTTAAATAAAATACTTAAATTTCAACCAGAGATGTTTTTTAAAAAATAAAAATAACGAATCTCCAGCTCTAATAATAAAAAGAAACAATAATCAACAAAATAGTTACATTTTCAATCAATGAAATGAATTTTCAACGGGAATAGTTCCTTTTTCAGAAAAAAAACTAATTTTTAATCAAATTTTGAGATGAATTTTCCACTAAAATAATTAATAATAAACAAAAAATGAAGTTCTAATAAAGTAGTTTAACTTTTAGCGAAGTAGTGGAATTTTTTATCCGAAAATATGGATTTTTAACAAAACTGTTAAT
>CAKNYM010033400.1:11084-44375 GCA_932195095.1 Andricus curvator
ATAGTTGATATTTCAGTCAAAAAATATTTTAATCTTTAATCAAAAACAGTTAAATTAAATTAATTTTTTTGGGTATTAATTTAATTAATACAAAAAGACGAATTTTTGAACAAAATGCATGAATTTTCAACTAAAATCATTATTCCTCAACCTAAAGAATTAATTTGTAAAAATATAGTTGAATTAAAAAAAAAAAAAGAATTCTTACGGAGAAATGTAATAGTTGATGCTTCAACCAAAAAATATTTTAATGTTTAATTAAAAACAGTTAAATTCATCCAAATAGAGGAATTTTCAACCAAAAGTTTTTAACCAAAAAGGTTGAATTAAAAAAAAATATTAAATTTTCAACCAAAAAAAAAAAGTTTAAACCAAAAGTACTTGGATTTTCTTACTGGGTTCTATTAATTCAGTTCACATTTAAGTGAAAACCAAGAAAAAAGCACTGTAATTTATATTGCATTATATTAAAATTAATATGAACATTGACACATTAATATTAATCTATATTAATAAATTAAATATTTAAAATTTTCCCGCCTTAATATTTTAAACTTTGAAGCGTTTCTAGAGTTTCGTGAAATTTTTCATTATCCAAAATTTCATGAAAATTTAAGTAAAACCCTATTTAAAATTGAATATTGTAAATGCACTAAATGTATTTTTGTCCGATTTGAGCCAAATTTATATTATTTTGAGGTTAAATCTCCACGTGGATCGTAGTATTTTTCAAGGTTATTTTACTTTCGCGTATTGAAATTATTTTAAAAACTGATAGTGGTATTGTTTTATCTCATTACCTGAACATTCATGACCAAGATCTGATTTTCTATAAAGTATTCGCATAAATATAAAAATCCAACAAAATCTAACTTCAAAAATGCTGTTTTGGATTCGGGATTCAAACAAATCTGCAACCGGGACTTCTTCTAGAGTGAAACTGTTTTATTTTGGATTTTTGCAACAGTACTAGTCGTTTTAGTCTTTTAGCGAAACAAAAATGTCATGAAACGAAAAAAATCTTTTTAAAACTGCATTCTGATCTCATTGTTACTCACGGACACTCACGGACTAACGTTTTTTGAGGTTAGGCCGGTGACTTTGCGTACTGCGCATGCGTCACTTCGACAATCGGATTGGTTCCCGTTGGCGCGCTTATTTAAAATGGTTAATTTTGTTTTTTCTTGTTTAAAATTGTTTACAACAAATAATAATTGTAAAGTACATAAGGAAATTAAAAATTATTTCAAATTCATATTTGTGATAAAAAGGTATTACTTCCTTCAAAATTAAAAATTAAAAAGCAAGGAATTATTTTTAATAATTTTACAAGTATTATTTGCTGCAAATAATTTTCTCGCACATTGAATCATTTTAAATAAGCGCGCCAACGGTAACTGTCGTTGGAAGTTTCAATAGGAAACTTTCACTTTTAAAATTTCAAAATACGACATTTTTTATCAATCAAATTTTTAGGGTTCTTATTAAAAATGTAGAAATTCCAATTTTCTAGTTAACTTGACACATTAAAACAGTAAAAATTGAGAGAGTAAAAATAAAATAATAAATGGTTCTTATATAAAATGTATAAAAAGGGCTTAATAAAAATATAGATTTAGCTAACTTTTGAAAATTTCTCAAGTTTCATTTACTTTGAAACTTTTGGCCGAAAGTTTAAAAAAGTATAAATTTTTGAAACGGCACATTTGATAGTTTTTTTATTTCGAATTAATATCTTTTTTCGTCTCGGGGACGAAATATGTCGTTTTTTTAGAGAAAATTAGGCGATACGTATTTTTCCGATTTGTAAACAAAAAATTATACAAAGTTATGCGTATTTGAATTTTGTGCCTTGTTTTTCAAAAAACTCGATTTTTTTCCTTTAAACCTCTAGAACTTTTGACCTGAATGGAATAATTATTTTCTTTTTGATTCTAATAGCGTTCATCGTCTTTTTTCAAAATCCGCCGGAAACTTGAAAAAGGGTTTAAAATTAACAAAATGGCAGCGGTTTTTATGAAAAAATTACAACTCGATTTTTGCGATTTTTCATAGTTTACGAGAAAAATTAAAAAATTACATTTTTGTAACGCACGCACGAAAAGTTTGCTTTTCGAGGCATGTATTGCGTGCGGGAAGTGACCAATTCCAAAGCCGTGGTAAAAAACAGTTATAAAAAGACTTTTTCTAGCTGCTGCGCTTGCGCTCTTTGAGCAAGAATACTTTTTCTAGCTGCTGCGCTTGCGCAGTTCCAGCCAGATTACTTTTTCTTGCTGTTGCGCTTGCGCATTTCGATTCAGATTTACTTTCCAGGACTGCCGTAATAATAACCCCAGTTCATTATGATTTGACGCTTGAGAGACTGATTGTGAGTAGTGAATAGTGATTGGACAAACTCGAAGTGATAAGTTAACATAAATTACCATCAATTACCGAAAATTTTAGAAATTTGTGGATACATGAAATTTCCGGTAATTTATCAATTTTCCATAAATTTCCGGAAATTTAAAAAAATTTCCAAAAAGCTTTGACTAACTGAAATTTCCGGTAATTTTGCAAGCAATTTTCCATACATTTCTGGAAACTTTTGGAATTTTTGCAAAAATCTTCGGATACCTGAAGTTTCCGATGATTTAGCAGCTTCTCATAAATTTCCGGAAATTTTTCCATTTTCCGGAAATTTTGGAAATTTAAAAAAATTTTCCAAAAAGCTTTGGCTACCTGAAATTTCCGGTAATTTTGCAATTTTCGATAAATTACCGGAAATTTAGCAATTTTCCATAAATTTCAGGAAATTTTTGGAATCTTTGCAAAAAGCTTTGGATACCTGAAATTTTCGATGATTTAGCAACTTCTCACAAATTTCTGGAAATTTTGGACATTTTTCCATTTTCCGGAAATTTTGAAAATTTGAAAAAAATGTTCCAAAAAGCTTTCGCTACCTGAAATTTCCGGTAATTTTGCAGTTTTCCATAAATTACCGCAAATTTAGAAATTTTCCATAAATTTCTGGAAATTGTTGGAATCTTTGCAAAAAGCTTTGGATACCTGAAATTTCCGATGATTTAGCAACTTCTCACAAATTTCCGGAAATTTTGGAAATTTTCGGATTTTTTCCAAAAACCTTTGGATGCCTTGAATTTTTGGAAATTTTCGGTAATTTTACCATAAATTTCCAAAAGTTACCATAAATTTCCAAAAAATGTATTCTTATTGTTTCTCAAATCGAAAATTTCCTGCATTTGTTACAAAAAATATCGTGTGCAACAGGTGCTGAAAGTAGACAGTTGCAACTCTTGTAAAGTTTACAGTACTTGCCATCGGCTCATCTTCGGGTCGCCTCTGGCTCGTACAGCAAACTTCACACTCGTGTGGAACTGCCTACTTTCCGCACTTGTAGCACAATATACTATTTTAGGAAAAAAAAAATTTTCCGGCCTCAAAAATGATTTAGTCAGCATGATGCTGATAAGATGCCATTCTTCTATTAGTAGAAACTTTTCAAGAATATTTAGAAGAATAAAAAAGGTGGGGTTTTTAAGAAAAACTTTTTTCCTTTTTTCTTCAAATTTTGAAAACATGAAAAAAAAATATTTTCGGGAAAACCCCACCTTTTTAATCCTTCCAAATATTGTTAGAAAGTTCGGACTGATAGAATGAAAGCATCTCATGAGTTTCATGTAGGCTAAACCGTTAGATGGGAGAATTTTTTTCCCCTAAAAATGTAATTTTGAATTTTTCTCACAAACTATGAAAGATATTGCAAAAGAACAAGAGAAATTTTTCATAAAACTTTATTAGTTATTTAGCAAGCATCAAACTTACAAGATACCTTCATTATCAAAGTAAAAGTTTAACAAAAAGAATTGGCAAAAAATGTAAAGGTGGGTTTTTTGAGAAAATCGAGTTTTAATTTTTTCATAAATTCCTGATTTTAGTAGAAATTTTATATTTTACAAAAATGCAACTGCTTGCTTCATAGTTGAACTAATTTGTTAAAAATTCATTTTGGATTGGTTGAAGATTCATCACTTTGGTTGAAAATGCATCTCTTTGGTTGAAAATTCAACTATTTTGTTGAAAATTCATCTTTTCTGTAGAATTCGTCTTTTTGATTTAAAATCGGTCTTTCTTTTTTAATCAAAACTGGAACTACTTTGTTAAAAATTCATTTTTTGGTTTGCAGATTCATGATTTTAGTTGAAAATTCATCTCTTTGATTGGAAATTTGACTTCAATGAAAATTAAATTGTCGAATAAAAAATTGGTCTTTTTTGTTCAAAAATGAAACTACATTATTGAAAATGAATCTTTTTTAGTGAAAATTTAATTTTTTTTCAAATGGCCCCTAAACATTTTTCCCCCTGCAATATGTAATATGCACAGGATTTATTATGAAATATAAAGAAAATATTCTCCATAATGAATAAATTTAAGATATTTATACCAGGTTATAGAAAAAAATCTTGAATTTCAAAATACACATTTTTTATAGCAGTTCAAAGATTCCTATAGTACTTTAAAATGTATTATTTTTAGCAAAAGAATTCGATCAAATTAGTAAGAAATCCAGGTGCCTTTAAATGAATTCAGGATAAATTAATAAGCATTCAAGTAACTTGAAAACAATTCCTGTAAAATTCAAAAGAACTGAAACCAATGGAAAAAAATCGATAAAATTCCATTGATTTTTAGAAAAATGGGAGTGAATTTAGAAGAAATGAAGGGAATTCAGAATACTTTGATAAAATTCATCAGAATTTTAGTGAATTGAAAGAAATTAAAAAAATCAAAATGTTTCCATTAAATTGCGTAACACGGAGGTTAATAGAATTCAGGACAAATTCAAGAGAATTTAAGTGCATTGAAAAAAACAGTGAATTAAATAATTGGCATATTTTCATAAAATAATTAGACAGAGGAAAATGACGTAAGAAATTCTTTGGCCCCCCCCCCCACCGCTTTCCCTAAGTAAGGATTCATATTTTTTTGGATCCCCTCCAGGCATCACCACGAAAAAGCCTTACCATTTGTAGTGATTTGGTTAAAAAAAAATTATTTTGTCATATGTGTCAAATGACCAAATGATAATTTTGGTGTTTAAATGCATTTTATATACTGATTTCGTCATCAAATTATTTAAAATTACAAATTAACAATTAATCATGTGTAAGCGCTTTTGTAATTCCCGCGTTACTTGCGGCCATCGTATTAGGTATTTTCACTTCAACCACCAGCCAACTTCACATCGTTGAGTGCTGAGGGGAAAACAATGGACCAAATGCATGGGACAAGACTTTATTTATGTTATATCTTCGTAATAAATAATAATTATTGTCATTTTATTGTGTCATTGAATAGTAGTTAAAAAATATAAACTTTTTTTCAAATACATTTATATCGAAAAAATTAGTTTTTACGAAGATATTAACAAAATAAGGCAAAAATGGAGCAAATCACATGCATTTGATCCATTGTTTTCCCCTCAGCAGTTAACGAAGTGAAGTTAGCTGACTATGAAGTGAAAATGCCTAATAAGATATTGGCGCTGGTGCTCCCAATTTGGCTCCCCAACTACACTGCGCAGGCGTTGCATCGGCAGTCTCATTGGCTGTAAATGGCGCGCTTTTTTGAAACTATTACATTTGTAAATCAATTTTTTATAATAAATCATCATTGTGGGAATAATTAATAATTTTTAGATCACAAAACAGTCTTTTAGATTGCAAGGTGGAATAATTATTTGATTGTACTCTTTACAAATAAATTATTGATTTTAAATTTGAAGGAAGGAATACCTTTTTTCACCAATGTAAATTATAAATCATTCATAATATTTTTTTTTGTACTGTATGATTATTACATATTGTGAGAAATTGATTTGCATATTTAATCATTTCAAATAAGCGCGTGATCTACGTCCAATGAGCCTGCTAGTGCGACGCATGCGCAGTGCGGTAAGGGAGCCCTCCTTTTCGTTTCGACGCCAGCCTGGCGTTGAAACGAAAAGGAGGGGAGGGACTTCCGTTTGAGTTTCCGGGATGGTACCAAACGGTACGCTGTCCTTACTTTTTATCGCTTTCTGTATGTTTCTTTTTACGTGAATATACCAACTTAATCATTTTAAAATAAACTGAAAATACGTTATTTTCCCCCTCCTCCACATAAATGAAAACTAAACGATCAGATCGTCATTGATACACTGGTTTTGGTACAATTGTATTCACCGTTTGAAAATGCATGCTTTACTTCAAAGGATATCTTCAGAATATCTGTGCAGAAACTATTAGGTCTACAAATTAATTTGGTGCCTTTACTTTGATGACTCTTTTTGATCACTCTTGGTCAAACTTAAATATTTTCCCGCCCTAAGGTTGTTTTAGGTGGCGGCCCTGCGGACTGAACCTAAAACATCATTGGTGAATGGTGGCAGACAAGGAAGATTTGAGACATAGCATTCTTTTTGCATTCCAATTGAAAAAAAATACAGTTGAGGCGAACGAAATGATTTGGTCAGCCTTAGGAGAAGGTACGGTGACACATAAAGGACGTAAAAAGTAATTCTAAAGATTTCAAAAAGAGGTGATTTTTTAATTAATGCAAAAAAAATGCATTATCTCAAATGCTCCTGTTCGGACGCCATTATATTCACGAATTATTTTTTAGGTTAAGTCCGCAGGGCCGCCACCTATTAGATTGTGTATTAAAGTTTAAGGTTCGCCCTTTAAAACTACCTTAGGATGGAAAAAATTCAAGTTTGACGAAGAGTTACAAAACATCAAAGTAGATACCGAATTAATTTGTAGACCTAAGAAATCTACGACTTGTAAAAAACATCTATTTGAAAGTTTAGACAATTTCGCGTCATAATAATAATTGGTGAAATCTTGTACGTTCAACTCATCGCCAAATCTCGAAAATTGTTACCAAAAATTTGTGAAAAAGTTGCAGATTTTACTCATTAAATTATTGGACCAAGACCATAAATAAATATTGCGTAATTACTGAGTAACCATGAAAAATATTTGTTCATGAAATGCAAATTCTGTGAAACGACTGTAACTCTTTCAAATATTTATTTTTTCGTAGAATGATTATGCTAATAAATTATGGCACTCGACGAATCTCGTATTGTCAGACTCCCAGAAATTTTCATTCAAAAGGTAAACATTTATTATGATTACTTAGCAATCACTTGATATTTATTCGTGTCTTTGGTCCAGATTTACATTTTATTTTTAGATTTTAATTTGCTCTTGATTTTATGAATCGAAAAAATATTGGAACAATTTACTTACCTTTTCACGGTGTGCCTGAACCAACTTTAAATGCAAGGTCACATCCAATTTTTTTTGGATTCGATTCAGGGGCTCAAAAATAGCGTGGACAAATTTTTTGAGCCAAATCCCCCGAGCCGTTTTTTAGAAAAATGTTTTTTAAGGGTGAAAAATAGAATTTTTCAAAAAATTTAATAAATTGATTTTTTTTCTGCATTTTATTGATGAAAAACATTATAAAATTAAAAAAAGAATCTTAAGACATTAAAATTTCAACTTTTCAAAATAAAACTTTATAAAAAATATAATAAATTCCTAAAATATAATAAAGTCTTTGAAGTACGTCTTGAAATATACCTATCATCATACATGTCTGTGTGAACACGCCATAAGACACAACAACACATGAATGTAAACATTGATGGATTCTCTCACCTAATGTAAACATATCTAGAACAAGTTCCGTGAAAATAATTTGTGCAACCCATTAGTAGGCAAGATATCTTTGCCAATAGTGCATCGCGCAGCCTGCAATTGTTTAGTGTTTTTGAATATTTTGACCAAGTGCATTGTTGTGAAAAAATCGTAAAATATGTCTGCAAAATCTAAAGACCATGCTGGAACTCATGATGAAAACCGTGCGAAAATTTGCCTTCTTTGTCTTAAAAAAAAGAAACAATTTTTCAAGATTAGTAATCATTTTAAAAATCTTATTCAAAAGATTGTGAGCTATGATGCTGAAGATAATCTCCTCCCTGTAGTTGTTTGTAATGCCTGCAGAATCCTTATTTATCGTTCGGTCAAAAGTGATGAAAGTAAAGTGAGTATAAAATTACCAGATTATTCTACATTCAAATTAATAAATCAAAAAACCAGATCGAAAGAAGGTAAATTATGCGAATGCGACTTATGTAACTTAGTGAGAACACCAGGACACAGCGATTTCGTAAAAAACACAGATGCGAAAGAAAGAAATAAAACAAGATACTGCAAAAAGTGCCATTCAGAATTAGTAGTAGGAAAATCACATTTTTCTTGTACACCGAAGCATTACGAACATTTAAAAGATTATATTATAAACTATATACCCCTAAAAGAAAAAGAACACTTGGTGTGTCATTTGATTAAAGTAATTTCAAATGAAAAAGCGACAAACGTTGAGGAAAATAAATCAGATAGAAATACTGTAATCGCTTTATCTCAGAAACATGGAAAGCCTTTGAAAATTTCTTTGACTGAACAGCAATCAGAAAGCAAAAAACGGAAGCGTGTTTCTGCTGAAGATGTCTTAAAAATTGGAACAAGTTATGGGCTTTCAACGAATCAAGTACTTGGTATTACAGCAGCTCTTCGCGTCGCTACGAATGGCAGAAAATTATTTCAACCAGATTTAAAACAAAAATTAAAAACTTTGAACCATTCTCTTGATTTGTATTTCAGTATGAAAGAGTGTAATGTGATTACCACTAAGAATAACGATACTGCAACTACTGAAGAAACTTTAGTGTTTTGCAATGATGTAAAAGGATTATTTCAGTTTGTTAAAGAAAAAAGGGAAGTTGATGAAATGCATTTGAAATTCGGAATAGATAGTGGTGGAGGTTTTTTGAAGGTTTGCCTTTCGATGCAATCTTTGGATGAATCAGAAGTTGCAAATGTCGAAGGCCGACAGAAGTATACCGAAGGCGTTGTCGCAAAAAAGTTTAAGGATTCTGGCGTCAAGAAATTACTACTGCTTGGAATAGTGGCACATACACAAGAGAAATATGAAAACGTTCTATTGATGTGGCCACTCTTAAAATTGAAGAATTTAAAACTGCAACTGATTTAAAACTTGCTAACGTATGAACGGGCATCATGTCACATGCAAGCTGTTTTCCTTGCACATGGTGTACTGCATCAAAGGATGAATTAAACACGTGTGGGGAATGCAGAACTGTTGGAAATTGTAAGGAAAATTTTTTTGCGTGGCAAGACAGTGGAGGTAAAACATCATCTGCGAAGAAGTATAAAAATTGTACAAATACTCCTATAATTTTCTCAGAAAACGCTAGAACAGAAATATTAGAAATAATTCCACCGCCAGAACTACATCTGATGCTCGGGGTTGTGAACAAAATGTATAAACACATGCTGATGGAATTTGAAGATGATAGTCTCCAATGGGCTAGGATGTGTAATGTTACTCGCGAGTTTGTACATGGGAGTCCAGCGTTCGCAGGTAATTCTTGCAAAATGCTGTTAGAAAAAATCGACTTATTACGTGGAATATGTAGCATTGATTGTTTAAAATATGTGAGGTGCTTTAAGGCTTTTCAATCCGTCGTTGATTCTTGTTTTTCTTCAACATTAAACCCGAAATACGTAGATTGTATATCTGAGTTTGAGCGAAGTTACTGTGATTTGGATATTTCAATTACACCTAAAGTTCATGCGGTTTTTTTTCATGTCCCTGATTTTTGTTGTAAAGTTGAGAAAGACCTTGGATTTTACAGTGAACAAGCCATGGAATCTGTCCATTCGGATTTAAAAACGACCTGGGCTAAATATAAAGTTTCGAGCACACACCCTCATTACTCAAGTAACTTACTAAAAGCTGTACAAGAGTACAATGCCCGACATGTGTGAAAATAAAATTTTTTTTCTCAGTATTGATATGGACTGATTTTATATTTATTTACCATATTTCGTTACATAAAGTTAAAAAAATAAAAGTGCATCACATTTTTTTGAAATTTTTTTATTTTTAACCCATAAAAAACACTTTTCTCAAAAACGGCTCGGGGAATTTGGCTCAAAATTTTTTTCCACACTATTTTTGAGCCCCTAAATCGAATCCAAAAAAAATTGGATGTGCTATGACCTTGCATTTAAAGTTGGTTCAGGCACACCGTGCTTTTGGATTCTGCGGCTACATATTTTTTAAAACGTCCAATAAAATAAATTTAACGTAGGCGGATAGGACTTGCGATCACACACAGAACAAGTCAAAGCTGCCGACAATCAAGTAGCACATTAATGACAAAAAACGGGTGTTAGGAGGGTGGCCCAAGAAGTACCCGACCTAACAAAGAAAACACAAAAAATTTGGAAAAAAATATTTTTTTTTTCGAATCAAAAAACCTTATAAAACGTAATCTAGAAGTTTGAAGATTCAACGTTGTTGCGTATTTGTTTGACAGCTATCAATAGTGAATGCTCTCAGTGAATTTGTAAACATGGAAAAAATTGGTCATCGTTACGTGATACAATACTTTCATTTGAAAGGTCTCAGTCCAACCAATATCAAAGCCGAGCTAGATTCTACTCTGGGGGAGTCTGCTCATTCGTTTACAACAGTAAAGTATTGGGCGGCAGAGTTTAAACGAGGTGGAACGAGCTGCCAAGACGAACATCGCAGTGGTCGACCAAATGAGGTGACGACGCCAGGAATGGTGAAGAAAATCCACAAAATGGTTTTGGATGACCGTCGAATAAAAAGCAGATTGGCTGAAAATTTTGAGATGAAAAAGCTGTGTGCAAGATGGGTGCCGCGTTTGCTCACAATGGAACAAAAACAGCGTCGTCAGGATGTTTCAGTCGAGTGTTTGGCGATGTTTCACAGCAACAAAGACGATTTTTTGCGTCGATTCGTAACTATGGATGAAACATGGGTCCATCACTTCACTTTCTGAAACGAAGGAACAATCAAAACAATGGACTGCAAGGGGAGAATCGGCTCCAAAGAAGGCGATTGGGATTCACGTCGGATAATTTTCATTGATTACCTTCAAAAAGGAAAAACAATCATCGGCGAGTATGATGCAAACTTATTACAGCATTTGAGTGATGAAACTACAAAAACGGCCGCATTTGGCGAAAAAGAAAGTGTTGTTTCATCAAGACATTGCACCAGTTCACACATCCGTCATCACGATGGCCAAAATCAATGAGTTAAAATTCAAATTGCTTCCTCACACACCCTATTCGCCAGATTTAGCCCCTTCGGATTATTTTCTCTTTCTAAACTTGAAAAAATGGCTCGGTGGTAAAAGATTTGTTAACAATGAAAAGATGGAGCCTGCGGTTAATGGCTATTTCGAAGAGCTCGACGGTTCTCACTATAAACATGGTATCGAAGCTATTGAACATCGCTGCGAAAAGTGTCTCGAGCTAAAAAACTACGTTGAGAAATAAAGGTATTTTCCCCAATTTGTGTGTGTTTTCTTTGGTAGGTCGGTTACTTCTGGGACCACCCTCGTATCTGACGCAAGAAGAAGAACACACAAGAGGTAGAGGTGGGTCAGGAAGAATCAACATTTTCACGCTGCCCCATTGCGCCTCTTCAGCGATCTTCCTGTTTCTGTCAAAAGTCCACTTAAGCCTGACGAGGTGGAGACTTTTGGATAGAGGTTTACAAGATCCCACTACGGAAATTGAATGAAGACACTGAGAATATCATCCGCTTTAAGGAGCTTTACGAGAACCTCGTAACATCTGAGACGGAATGTCCAGCAATCACTACCGAATAAGTAAAGAAAGCACTTAGGGTTACGAAGAACTTCACCGCTGCAGGACCAGGTGGCATCAACAACTTCTGGTGGAAGAAGTTTACTTCTATACACCAACATCTGGCCCGCATATTCACCTCATATTTAAAGTCGGAAACGCCCATTCCGCAGTGGCTGGTGTTAGGACGCACTATACTCCTACCGAAAAAGGCGATTTGTCCAATCCAGAGAATTACAGGCCAATAACTTGTCTTATCACGCTGTATACGATCTTGAAAGCTATCCTGAACGACATGATTATTCGGAGAATTGTGCCTGTGTGGAGAGAGATGTACGAACAACGTGGCTCGAAAATTCTCAGCTCAAAGGGCGAGAGACGGTTACGACTTTTGCCTCGGAAGGGCCGCAGTGCGCTATTACTCAGTCGAGTATATTGCGCAATATTATGTTTTCCAATTGGAAACGGTTCAGATGGTCCCGACTTGCGCAGTTGAGGTCGCGGTCCGTTAGCCTGCATGCATGCATCAGTGATTCTGTTGACGCACGACAATAGTACACAATATAATAGTACATAGTAGAATAATAGTACACAATAGTACACACAGGAATAGTACAATTTTCCAACTAAAAATCAATATAATGGAATTAAAAAACGACTCAAATATTTCGCGGAATATTGAGTTTTGCAGCATGAAGTACCACGACGTCATGATAGAATAGGTGGAAATTTCGGGAAGTTTAGTATAGTTCTTGACGTAGGAGTGCAGACTACTTTTTGGATGAAATATTCTAAACGTAAAGGCAAGTTATAAATGTCTGAATAGTAATATTTTTCAAGTGCTAAAAGTGTTTCGCGAAATACAATCAACTATCCGAAAGTTGAGGTTAGAGTACCCGGTTCTGATCAAATTGATCTGACTTACTATCACGTTTAGCGTATTTTCTCGAAAAAGTTTTATAGATTCCCATGACGTAATGCTAAAACACTCAATTCAAACCAACGATGTCTTCCCGATCTTCAGGCCTCTTTTTTTAATTGGTCAGCCACTGACACGGGCGTGACCATACAGCCCTTACAGGAACCGTGGTGGGAGGTGACAAGTTCAAATATGTGCGTTTAGGGGAGTTCGAATTTGTGGAAGTACAAATAAGTGGCAGTTCAAATAAGTGGAAGTTTACTGTATCTTTTCTGATCCAACTTTATCTCTACTGAGGCTTCGCTTGTTTAAACATAATGCAATATCTGAGTCACGGTAAAACTGATTACGCCACTCAATTCAACGGAAAAAATTACATAGGATCCATGTGTTGGATTGTTTGTTCAAGAATCTGGTCCCTTATCGTATAGACGCACACAAATAAAGTGTGTTTACTTTATGGCCAAGGCTATAGTCGTCCAGGTTTTTATAATTAAAACAAAAATCTCGCAAACTTGAATGGTGAAGCTAAAAAGGGAGAGGGGTTCTGTCCGTGCCGCCTGGGCTGTTCGTTCACAAGTAAACACTTTTTTTATACAAGTAAAAAAAATCAAGATCCATTCAATTGCAGCGCGAGAATTTGTTTGGAAACATTTCTCTGTGTCTCTGTGCACAATGAAGATTTTTGTCTTAACGCTGCTCCTCACGTTTGTGATGTTTCTTGATTCTGTTGGTGAGTAAAATATAACATAATAACATATCAACCATATATTAAAACATCTTCAACCTAGATATCAAATATTTTCAAAAATTGGGTTCTCACTTTGAAACAATTAACACATAAGTTAGTATCATTGTCATAGAATAATTACAACTCTTTATTATCAATCCAGTCACCACTAACACTTATGTATGCATTAAGAGGTCCCCCAGATACCTTTTGTTTAAAAGGTAAAAAAAATCCCCTGATTACGAATATCTCTGTTATTTTTTGGAAATACTTCTTGCACATTTTTCGTAGGATGAACCGTTTGCAATTTACAGCGTTACAAACAAATGATTTTATAACAAAAATAAAATTTTTGCATAGTTGTACCTCAGAATCTATTGCTCAAAAAATTTAAAACTTATACATTGTCTATATCAAGGTTAGATGTATTGAAAACAAAAATAAATCTTCCCATCCAATAAAAACTTTTCTCCGTGAATTGTTTTAAAAAAAATGCTATTTTTAAGAGGAAATCGACTTTTCATTTGTCAAAAGAAAATCATTCAAGCCAACCAGTGTCATAATTTTCCCGAAAACTATGGCAAAAACTATACCTACTATTAATAGATTTGTTTATTCTTCATAAACTCCCTTCATAAATAAAAACCCTCCGTAACCAGAATTAGTCTATTTTTATCAATCTTTGAGTCAAGATAAAGCTTTTTAGTCTCGTAACATTTCCTCGTACGACGAGCCATTATTTATTCACAGCCTTTCATTGGATAATTGAAATTTTTTACGGAAAACAAGAAAAATGTGAACCCGTAAAAATGTTTGAAAATCGAAAACAGAACTCTGTTAAAAAGGAACGTATGAGGACCCTGAATAAGCATAATTAATTTATCCCCATTGATCCATTGTGTTAAGAAAAATCTTATTTTTCTCAACTCTGTGTTCACAATCAGATAGAGTTGAAAATGTTACACCATATGGCGTTATTTTATTAAATTTTTCTGTTCTTAATTTTTCCCATTTTTATAACATTTTTTAATTACTGTATACAGACCAATTTTCTATGGAAAATTAGAAAAACGTTCAACCGAACAAAATGTGAAAATCGAAAATAGAACTCTGTTGAAAAGTAGCGCATGAAGACCCTGAATGTATATAATTAATTTGAAGGTAATCGATCCCTCGCCATTTTATGATTCTAAGAAATTCTTATTTTTCTTCACTTTTTTCAAACAACTAGAAGGCAATGTTTTGAAATTGGAGACAGGCTACAAGGTCGTCAGTGTCATACTATGACCTACTTACAGTTTCAATAGAGTTGAGAATGATACACAATCGCGTTATTTTATTAATTTTTCTATTTTTCACGTTTTCCATTTTTATTACCTTTTTTAGATATTATATACAGTCCTGAATGAATATATTTATTTGTATGAAGCAATTAGTTGCTTTCCACTATTGAATTAGCAAATATCTCAATTAATCGAATTATTAGTTTTCGACTAATCTTTGGTGGCTCAGTTTTCGCTAATCGAATGTGTAGAATTTCACTAGCAATTAGTTAAATATTATCAATTTTTATTCAGAGAGCAAAAAAGCTTATGTAAGAAATAAAATATACTTCTTTCAGCACTCAATTTGATACTTAGGGGCCATGCATAAATTACATAAATTCTTTTAGTTAGGGGGGGGTGGGGAGTTGAGTCAACAATTTTTCTATGCTGTCTTACATGGTGAGGGGGGAATGTGGCCAAAACCATTTCTTACATAAGATATTCTGATGTCTGCGAATCACGTAAAACAAATTTTTTATTTTTATGTGATATAAATATAAATAATCTTTTCAAACAGCTGTTTGTCGCAGGGTTCACAGTATTTCCTCTGTTTCTCGGTTTTCCACTTAAACCTGAACTGAATTGAACATTCAAATTGAAAGTTCATTTTCGGTTAAAAAGTCTACTGTTAGAAAGTCATCCTTTTAAGTTGAAAATTTGTCTTGAGCCAACAACTTTTTTTGTTTGAAAATTAAACTATTTTGTTGAATTTTTCTATCAAATTGTTGAATCTTCACGACAAAAAGACAAGTTTTCTACATGAAAGTTATATCTTCTACAAAACAGTTGCGGTAGATCTGCTTTTTTAAAAGGGAAATTTATTCCTATAGAGAGGTTTTGCCGTTAGGATTTCCTCTTTTATGTGAAGGTCCACTAATTTTTCTAGTGTTTTTGGCATGAACGAGGTCAGGCCAATCGCTCAAAAGGATTTTTCCTCATAGTGGTATCCTTACCCAGGATTGAAATAAAGATTGCCTCAAGTTTTCTCCATGCTACCGGGGTGTATGCCATTGCTAAGCATGTCCGAAAGATGCCGCACAATTGACCCACCAAGGACTGAAGTCCTCCTTGTATTAATGCAGGGAATATTTTGTCATATCCTGCAGCTTTGAACTGTTTAAATTATTTAACTGCCCATCTAATTTTAGAGTGAGTGACAATACGACCGGCTACTTTCCAATTTTCCATTCTTGCTCTAAAATTTGGTCCTCATCAGGGTATAACTCATAAGTCGCGCCTCATTCGTATTATCCAACTTCAATCCCGGAAAGTGTACCCTCATTAAGAGCTCTAGGATCTCATTAATGGTCTCAGCCATTTTGTCCGTGAGTAATAATAATTCCTTCAGTTTGCATGATGAGTTACCCCTTAAGGTTCTCTGGAGTCTACCAGTGTCATGCATATTCTCGATTTCTTGACAGTACCCCCTCTATGAGTCTCTCACGGCATTTTGTTTGTCATTATTATATATTTCCAAGGTTGCCCTGTACATGTCACAATTCTCCTCATTCTTTTTAGCCCTGTTAAAAAAGCGTCAAGTACCCTTTTTCAGGTATACGTTAGCATCACATCCTATAAGCCATTTTCCGATGAGCACCATTCTTTCACGCAGCAGTAGTCCACCAAATTTCTCTATTCCTCAGATGGTGGTGGGTCCTGGCAGTCAAATGGTAGGTACGCTGAGAAAATCACCATAGGTTGGTGCATGCTTTCTAAATGGTGCTCGATCTTTAGCGCCACCAAGTCTCTAGGAAAGAATCTTGGTAATCCAATAAATCTAGTGTCCATTTTAACTTCTAGCTGTCTCCTCCATCTCTTCCGAAAACATATCCAGAGCTCTGTCTTCGGGTGTAACTTTGGTTTCTGAGAGTATCTTCATATTGATCCTCTTCAACTCATAGTGAGACCTGCAGTTGATCTTCTTGAGACTCTCGAGCACTCCTGGCTCTGCAGTCTCTACAAGTTGTGTAGCTTGACTACCCACCTTGATATCGGCAACCTTCCATCTTCCCGTTTTCATGGTCGGATTTTTGATTATTATCCTTTTAAGTACTACTGTTACTTCCATGAATACATCAGGAATCCAAGCCAGCAGCTTCAGTGGCCTTGGGAGGTATTTTCTGTCGATCACTTTGATCTTAGCTCCCGCCAAGCTTGTAATCCGCCAATAGCTTTGATGAGCTAAGTTCGAGGCACTTCGCCCGAACGGATGACGATAAAAAGCATCATTTTTGAAGTGACAATCTTCAAATCTTGGGATGATTTCTCCAGTTTGCACGCCATCGACATCCTTCTCTAATACCACTTCAATTGGCTTGACCTGGTCATCATCGATTTTGGTTATTGGGAACCTCTCGGCGAATATGGCCAAATTCATGTGACTTTGAGAAACTGTTGGACCTCTCAGTCATATCTTCTTTTGTTTAATAATTTCATTCGGTGTGCTGCTATCAGAATGGGGCGTATTTCGAGTCCTCATTTGGCTTGCTTTTGCGTTCGATTGATTTAAAAATTGGCGTCTTAACGTCTTCCTAGCAGCTCCTGTCAACTAAGCTAGTCGTGTTTTTGCCGTTTGGTTTGACCCCCCGGCATCAGCATCGCACGTAGGTCCACCTATGTCCCTACCTCACGCTACGCCAGGTTTACACCCAGATGATTTCCCACTTAGAGATTCCGAAGTATTGTCTGAGGTTCCTACGGTAATTTCCATCTTCGCAGGAGAAGAGACTTTTGATGTGAAACATCTAATGGCGCGGTACGGGGGTAAGATCGCCTCTTGGCGTGGCGACGCGTGAGATGGAACGACGCGCTCGGGGCTCGTCGGCTCAATCCGCCTCAGCTCGGCGTCCCCTCTCTCCGCGCACTGCGCTCTCCACTATACTTGCGTCCCACCGACTTGGCAGTCCCCTCTGGTCCCCTCTCACCGCGCGCTAAGAAATTTCACTTCTAAGTATTTTTGTGAAAAATAAACAATCGTATACAAATCTAAATATTTGTTCACTTCCATTTGCACTTCATTCAATACACCATCCTTTCTTCATGTTTCACATCTGCCAGGCGTCCCGCGACGGCTCACTGTTTTTTTTTTTCAGAGGGGTCGTTACCGACTCCCCCTTGGTATTTCGACGCCTCCATTCAATATGGGTCTATGTCCCGGTAACAAGGAGTTCATTGGAACGCATTGGAACGTTTCAATGCGTTTTAATTGCATTTTTGTCTGAATGCTTATTAATGCGCAAGGCGCAATGAAACGCATTAAAATAAAAACTTAAAATGAACAGCATTAAAAGGCATTGGCATGAATGTGAAGTTAATGAAAGGGCATTTAATGGCATTGAAATGAAGGAAACTGAGTATATGCTACATAACGGAATAATTATGAAAAAAGCAAACTAAACAATTTTCAAAAAAAGAAACTTTTTTATAATTATAAAAATTTAGGACCAGACAAACGTTTCTTAGTGCTTCTCATTTGATTTCCCAAATTTTCAACTCGATATCGCGTTTGGTGTGAACGTAAGTTGGTTTTGAAAAAAAATGTCAAAAAAAATGTTGAGGTTATGCTCACATGGCCTTAAATTGAAAAGCTTTTCAACTTACCCGCTGATTTTAATATTACTCCCTCCTGTATGTCGGCCTTTCCGCCGTTATTCAGAGAGGCGAGGATGTGGTATTTTTGCGTTGGCGAATGCTTCGCGGCATCACATTTTTTATTCTTGACGTATGAACTTTTGTTGAAACGTTTCGCGAGAGTAAAAGCACATACGCGAACATCTTGCAGTTATCACTAAAAAGTATCAAAATGCGAGAATGTTCCACAACGAAATACAATGACCATGCTCACTTTTCGGCTACTATATAACTTTCGCGTCTGTTCCTCAGTTCCTATATGGTTCCTATTCTTCTTAAATGGCATGAGCCTTGTCAATGCAATCTGCCGCAGAAGGCATTGTATGGCATTCAACTGAAAAGATCTCGAAACAGCATTGAATGGCATTAACCCGATTCAATACTTTGTGTCATGAAAGACATTGTATGGCATTCAAGTGGGTGGCTCGGCGAACCGCATTAAATGGCATTAACCCAATTCAATACTTTGTGTCATGAAAGGCATTGTATGGCATTAAAGTGGGTGGCTCGGCGAAACGCATTAAATAGCATTAACGCCAATTCACTTAACAGTATTACCATGACGTCAGTTTAATGCCTTTTCATTTGTGCGCATTGAAAATGATTGGAACGAGACAAGATTCAAGCCATAAAACGCATTTAATGGCATTTCGGACAAAAATGCAATTAGTACGCATTTCAAGGCATTGAAGTATCTACTTTTTTAAATGCCATTCTATGCGTCTCAATGAACTCCTTGTTACCGGGGTGCTAACAGCGCTCTGTATGAGACTATTCCCTATGCTTATACACAGCGCATAGTCTCATACACGGCGCTGTCAGCAGATAGACTCATATTGAACGGAGGCGTCGATTTTCTTTATGATTTTGGTTAGAACTCATTTTGTTCGCACGAGTAGTTAGGAAAATTAATGTCCCACCGTAAGGAGTAGTCGAGTTCACGCCTCCCATAGAGGAGGGAAAATCATGTAAGGTTAACCCCTGTTCCCAAATTCCCTAAACAAAAAAAAAACAATAAGTGCTACCATGGAGAATAGACATAAGGAGCCCAAAGTCCTGTACATTGACTTCACCAAAAACGAGCATTTTTCTGTCGGATGTACAATAGCGCATCGAAATGCTAGATCTTCTCGAGCGCGGCGCTAGTGTGGTACGGGTAACGATGGCCGCCGTCATGGTCCGTGTAAATATAACCTGTGATATAACCCTAAACAAAAATACAAAATTCCTAAAAGACTAAAACAATATGTTGAGGCATTTAAAGGATATTGGAATGTAAAAACTGTTATATTAAAGTGGAAGTCCGATATCAGTTCTGTGATGTGTATGCGTACAAGATTGAAAACTGATCAGTTATATCAAAGATTGGTTATATCCTTATTTTTTTCCACGTTTGTGCAATAAATCTGAAGTACCTACCACGTCCATTGCAGGATCACTTCAATTATATAGAATCACCGATATTTCGAGATAAGTAAAATAAATTTTCTCCGTCTTAATAATAATTTATACATTTCTATTATAATCACATTGGTAAATAATGTAAGATGTCAACATATACGGCGGCCATTTTTCTACGTGCAAGACTAGCGCCATAACTCGGGCAGTATTGTAACCCTTTTTATACGACAAAAATGTGCTTATTTTCGGTTACATTACTTTGGTCTCCTTATGTCTATTCTCCATGAGTGCTACAGTTAGTCTATAAAGTCTAATTGTTCCTTTTCTATTTAAAAAATTAAAAATAGAGCAATTTAATTTCATAAAAAAACTTCATTCGATCTATTCTGGAATGACCCATACTCTTCCCTGAGATCTTCCCTGCAAAACAAGAAAACCGTTAACTACATTCAGAGTCGAACTGAGGCGCGAATGTATTTTTCGTAAACTAAAGAAGAAAAAAGTGTATTTTCAAAAAAAATGACGATGCACTGTACCAGCTCATGCAGTTACAGGTTTTTGTTTTTCTGTGTTGCTAGTTAAGGTCTTTTATTCTGTATGACTAGAAACTTTGCAGAGGCTAGTGAAATCAAATTGTTTGTCACTGACTAGTAATACGGAATTTTTTGTAACGTTCGCCCTGAATGAGCTGAACTCTTACGAAAAATTCCGGAGCAGTAAACAAATAGAAATTGTTCATTAAAACCTTAATTGTCATTACTTTGGGGTTCGTTGAAAAATTTCGTTAACAGAAAATCCCTATATTTCTTGTTATAGAACCAATGAATCAACAACCATTAACGCCAGGAATTCGCGGTACAGGTAATTAAAAAACTGAAATACAATCTAAAACCAATATGAAAGAATTTTGCCAAAATGTCTAGATTTTTCCCTACATGGAGTTCTTCATGGGCGGATCCAGAGGTGTTTATCAAAATAGTGTGTACTCAAAGCAAAGTGCATGGATGGCACATATTAATATTAATGGAACTTGCCCAAATTCTTTGTATGTACAATGAAATCTCCAAGCTATCCCAAATCAGAACATCCGAAATCTCCAAACTGTCTCGGAAATGCGCAGCGCCGTCTCTTGTAATTCACTTGTCATGATTTTCTTTAATTATTTTAATCATTTGAGTTTTTTTCCTCAATGACACCCAATTTGAGAGCAAAATCAGTACAATATTTTTATTTGTTTTGCAGCGGTTTGATTAGGAGAAAATTTTTTAAATACTGCAAGACCGCGAGTTTCCAAAGTTATATTTAGAAAAATAGGTTCTCAGTTTTCGCCATGAAACTAAAAAATATAAAACGGAGAGCCAATTATAGCTATAAAACGATGTCATATATATTAACTTAACCTTTTTTGACTTTGGTTTGTTTATCGTGTCGTGCGTACAACACTATCCTGCGTGCGCAATATTTCGTGGGATAGCTTGGAGATTTCTGAAAGTACAGCTTTCAAGATCGAGACAGCTTGTAAAGTGACAGAATGGAGATTCGACAGTAATTAATTTGTTAAGGACATTTTTGAAAAACAAACTTAAAAAATGAAATTGTGTAACAAAATTGCACAAGAAGGCTTAAAAAGAAGTATACCAATGGGCACAGAAGTCCTAAAGTTGTCCTATAAACGTCTTTGACGGACGTCTTGAGGACATCCAGAGGACCTTTTAAAGACATGAAAAGATCCAAAGGCTGTCTTAAAGACGTCAAGTCACATGACACAGAGGTACATTCTAAGGCCGTAGGTATTCAGGATGTCCTGGTGCCCACTAGGATGTTACCAAACATCAGTTTTTTAAGAAACATATACTCAACAAAGTCAATTTGTGAAACATAATTGCACAAAAGGAGTTAAAATGAGAGAAGTATGTTTCTAAACAAAAGTGTAATCGGCTCATTAGAGACAGTGTTAGAGCAAAGGGGAAAAAGGGAGAAAAAATCGTGCATAATTTTGTTACAAAATTTGAAATCTTTAAGCTTGTGTTTTTTAAACATTTCCTTCCAAAATTTAATAAACAGAGACTGCCATTTTCCAGAGTTCGATTTTTTGTGCCGTTCTCAAAAGTTCGGTTCTTGGTTAACTCTGAATAATATTTTTGAAACAATACAACATTTTTGGGTTGTCAGAACTACAAATGAAATTTTAATTTCTGGGACAATTATTAGTATATTTAGTATAATTTGGCACAATTTAGTAGTTATAAGATAATGAATTTTTTAATCTTTAAAATATAGAGACTACATTTTTCTTATTTATCAGGTAGACCACTTCGACCGGGAATCGCTTTGGACAACAATGATATAATCTTGCGTAATGGAGAGTTTTTTGCGAAATATATTTTAGATTCAAAAACACTTCTTCAATTAGATGAAAATGGCAATAGGGGTAATTAAAAAATTATGATTTTTTTATGCTAAAATATTACTATTTCATGAGTCAAACACTTAATTACTAATTCAATACATATTTGCATTATTTCAGTATACGACGTGAACAATCGAGAAGTGGTATTAAATGCTCAAAATCTGCGTAATAAAGATATGCTGGTACGTGGTCTTCATGCGCATGGAATATATATGCATGGCGGATTTCACCGGCTACCTGCGCGTCTACGGTTTCAAATGCTCTTCCGAGTATAAGCTACCGCGGCAGATGTGCTGCTGTGTCTGAAATCAGCCTCTAAGAACTCAGACTTTCCTGCTAAAGAAACTTAACATATACAATTTTCCGACAATTAATAGATGATAAAATTGTGATGAAGTTAATAATATATAATTAAATTACAGTTAATTGGTAAGTTTTCCCAGTGGGCAAAAAAACTAAGGATGTCCTAGAGACGTCTTCGGGACATGCCTAAGACGTTTTTTGGAACATGTCTTTTGGACATCCTTGGGATGCTCTTAAGACGTCTAATGTCAGTACAGAAGATGTCCTGAGAACGTCCTATGTCTTTAAGACGTCTTTAGGACATCTTTAGGACATTGGACGTCTTAGAGACGTTGATTTGACTGACATTGGACGTCCTAGAAACGTTCCAAGGACGTTCTTGGGATTTTCATGGTTTGCACCCACTGGCTTGCTGATACAAAATGTATCATTAATACAAAAGTAATCAATTTGATATTTTGATAATTCAAATCTTTGTATAGGTACAGAATAAAGTAAAAGAGTGTACGGACTTTGGTCAAATTATTAATTGCTTATTAAAACCATTTAGTTTCGCTTATCAGTATCCTGAACACACCTTATGATTCTCAATGCGAAATAAAAGTAGGATAAAGGATGAGGGAATTTTCGTCGATCACGATTTGACGAAAAAGGAAAGGGAGGTGCAGAGAATGCTGAATTACGGGGCTATGAGGGAGAGGAGTGAAGGGAGATCGGCGAAGGTAGGGTATCGGAAAATAAAAATAGACGAAAAAATGTAGGTGTGGGGCAAGGAGAAAGAGGTGTTGAAGGAAGTGCAGGGAAAGGATAAAGGATAAAGATAAAGAAAGGATAAAGCAGGGGAATTTGTTTCGTAGGAAGTAGGGGGTGGGGTTCATTCAGGGTGGAGGAGTAGTGAAGGTGCTGTACTGGAACGTAGCAGGGGTAAAGAAGAAGGATCAAGAGTTCTGGAGGTATATTCAGGAATTTGATGTTGTGGGACTGGTAGAGACATGGGTAGAAAGAAAGGAATGGGGTCGAGTATACTCAAAGCTGTCAAGGGGGTATAAGTGGAGACTCCAGGAGGCAGTCAGAGTGAAGAAGAAAGGAAGGTCTAGTGGGGGAATTATAATAGGAGTTAGAGATGGATCAGAGGAAGAAGTTCATAGAGAGGGAGAGGGGGAGGGAGTGCAAATGAGAGCAGTAAATATAGGAGGGGTAACGTGTAAGTTTGTGACAGTGTACAATAAGGACGGGATGTAAAGAATTAAAGAAAGGGTGGAAGACTTGCTAGGCGAAAGAGAGGAGGGTATGGTGGTACTGGGTGGGGACTCTAATGCGAGGATGGGGAGGGAAGGAGGCCTTTACAGGGAAGTGGACAGCTTCGAAAGGAAATCGAAGGATAAGATAATAAATAAGGAGGGGGATATTCCAAGGGACTGGATGGAGGATAGAAGTTGGGCGGTGGCGAATGGTATGGTAACAGGGAATGAAAAGGGGGAATACACATATGTAAGTAAGGTATGGGTATCGGTGATAGACTATGTAACCATGAATATGCAAGGTTGGGAGGAGACGGAGAGATTCGCAGTGAAAGGGAGGGTAGAATCAGACCAGCAGCCATTAGGGTTGTGGATAAGGGATGAGAGCGGCGGAAGGCAAGGTGGTGAAGAAGTGTCGAAGGGGGAGAGGTTGAGCTGGACGAGGGAGGCGATAGAGAAGTATAAGGAGCAGTAAGGGAAGGTACGCTTTGAAGGGGAGTCGGGGGAAGAGATATGGGAGGATTGAAAAGATAAAGTGAAAGGGTGCGTGCAAAAGAAGGTATTCACAAAAAAGAAAAAAGGAACGGTGAAGCCGTGGTGGGATAGGTAATGTAAAAAGATGAAAAAGAAGGTGAAGAGGAAGTACAAGAAGTGGAAAGAGGGTACTGCGGAAAGGGAGAAGTACCTAGAAATGAGCAAGGGGTTTAGATTGATGTGTAAGAAGAAAGAAAAGGAAAAGGAGAAAGATCTGGAAGAGGAGTTGGGAAGTGTTAAGACAAAGGGGGACGTCTGAAAGATAAGCAATAGGTTTAGGAATCGTAGAGTTGGGATAATCGAGAAGATAGGGAGTGAGAACTGGAGGGAGTTTTTTAAAGAATCATTTCAGGGCTCAGATTCAAGGAAGAGAGATGGTGGGAGTAGAAGAACGAGAGAGGCAGAGATGGAGGAGTTAAATGACGAGGAGATACAGAAACAGATCAGGAAGTTAAGAGGGTTAGGGAGAGTTAAGAGGTAGTGAAGAAAATATGGAGGTGGAGGGATTCCCAGGAGGTTGGAGAGATGGGTTAATAGTGCTACTGTATAAGAAAGGATGTAGGAATAGGCAGGAAAATTAAAGAGGGATTACACTAATGAATACGGCGTATAAATTATACGCGATGGTGGTGGCGGAGAGGCTGTGGAAGGATGTAGAGGAAAAAGGAATATTGCTGGAAATGCAGGCAGGTAGGAGTACTATCGACAAAATCTACGCTCTGCAGCACGTGGTGGATAGAGAATTAACGAAGAAGGGGTCGAGAGTGTAAGCGTTTTTTGTGGATCTCAAAGGCGCGTTTCCTTCGCTGGATAGGGAGAGGTTGTGAGAGGCGATGGAGGAGAAGGGAGTGGAGAGAGGCCTGATCGAGAGGGTGAGGGAGAAATATGAAGAGACCAAAAAGATAAGGTAAGTGTAGGAACGGGGATTTCGGAGGGATTCTGGATGGATAGCGGGTTAAGGCAAGGGTGTCAGCTTAGCCCAACGTTTTTTGCGATTTTAATCGCGGATTTGGAAAGTAAGCTGGAGACCGGAGTGGTATGAGGAGTTAGGGTAGGAGGGGTTAGAATTCGATCACTAGCGTATGCAGATGACATATTGTTGCTGGCAAGAAGCGAGGAGACCTTAAAGGAGATGATGAAGAGGTTGAGAAGATACCTGGATAAGAACAGTTTAGAGCTGAATGCGGAAAAGTCCAGGTTATGGTGTTCAGAAAAGGAGGTGGAAGGGATAAGGGAGGGGAGTGTAAGTGGAAGGAAAAGGCGGTGCAGGAGGTGCAAGAGTTTGTGTACCTGGGCTTCTTGTTTCGGAGGAATGGGGGAGTGGATGGTCACACAAAAGAGAGAGAGAGAGAGAGTGAGGAGGGTAAATGTGGTGGTACAAGGTTATCACGAAATTCAATAACTAATCTATGATTTTCTATTTATAACTTTCCCACACTAACATATAGCTACTAGTGCTGTAATAAAATATTAAAGTTTCAATAACAATCTGGGACGCGCTTTTTACATAGAGGCCAACCTAGTTCTAAACATTGTTATAGTTGATTTATTACTAAAGGAAATTACGACGTAGCTTTTGTAATACAATGCAATATGAATCTGTTCAATTCAATATTGATAAGAAATCGATAAAATTCGGAAAATTATGAAACCTTCATATCGTAAAATAGAGAAAGCTTAGTAAGCGGATAGTGGTTAGTACAATTTGTAGCATTGAAGACGTTCCGAAAATGTCTTAATTCCGGTTTAGGAAATTTTTGAATGATCAGCTTACGCCTGTGAAAAATGAAGATCGTCGTTGGTATTTTACTCATCGTAGTTGAGGCTTTGCTTTACTTCCAATGTAAGTGTAATAAATTATAATATATATATTTTTCAGAAATATTACGTGTTCTGAAAATGTAGACAATGTACACTAATAACTACTTTTTCCAATGCTATCACTTCCTTATTTGAAATAGCACAACTGTTTTGGTATATTCATTAATAATTCCGATTTAAAACTTTCTCGTTTGTTGTAACAACATTCTGCTACCAATTTTTGCAATTTGTAATTCTTGAGATTTTGTAATCCCTATTGCTTAAAATGCTAAATTGTGTTTAACTTTGTAAAATTAATTGAATTTTCAAAACTCAAAACATTGAAGACTTAAATATTTTAAATAGGTAAAATAGATTAAGTGTGTAAATGATTCTTGTTTTCCGCCTTTTAGACAATAACTTGTAAACATGTTATTATGTTAAAGATAACGTCATCTATCTACAAGTTAAAAAATATTCCCTTTTTATTGCTTTAGTAATATTGACAATATTACACAATCGCGTTCTGGTATTAAACATGTTGTTTTTCACGTCACACTGTTAGAAATTTCTGTAAGAATTTTCAGAGACGCCTCACTAAAGCTTTATGCAGAAACCGCTTTTAAATTTTCCTAAATAGGAACAGAAATTTCAGAAACGGTAACTCCATAAAACTTTTAGTCACATGTTTCAGAAAATTCTGTTACAATTTAGTAATTTCCAATTACTGTAACTAAAAATTTCAAGGGATTCAAAATTTTTTATTTTTTATGCAAATTTTTACTGCAAATTTATATTAAAATTAATGAATCAACGGAACATCTCAAAATGACAGATATAACCTATCTAGCCAAGAGGGCGTCATTTGACCTAAACAGCGGACTCACCATTCAATTGAAAACTGGATTAATTATTAATTTACTACTTTTGAAATTGGATGGAGTTTCTATGAAGAGCAACTTGATTAACAAAAAAAAAGATGAACACTGCGCTATATGGCTGAGTTTTAAAGAACAGATTCAAAATTGCTTAATCTTAATTAACTTTGATTAAACATACACTTTTCAACTCCAATACTCTTCCTTGTCAATTAAAGTTGAGGTCCTTCTCAAAACATAATTATTAAAAACGAACATTAATTGGTGTTTATGACAGTCCCATTTTTTCGCATAACATCTGAAGACGTATCGTTGAAACTGGATTTGTCATGATGTCTGCAACCTGCTGTTCTGTTGGGATCTGTTGCATTCCGAAATTTCGTTCTGACACCTTTTCTCGAATAAAAAAGTGCTTGATTCCAATTTGTTTAGTCCTACGGTAAAACTCTGAACTTTGTGCTAGTCTCATATATCCTTAGATGCTTCATTTGCTGCTACTATTTCATCTTCATTCTGTTTTCGACGTTGCAACCATTGCTTGTCTCTGACTTAGCCAAGAAATTACTCCACCAGCATTAGATATTACCACTCCTGACGTTGACCGACCTGATTTTGTACATCCTCCAAAATCTGCTTCACTGTAACACTCTAATATGCCCTTCTTGAAATTAGTGTGATAGGTTATACCTAAATCGGGTGTTTCTGCTTTATGACGGAACACTCTTTTTAGTCTCGTTACATCCTCAGTGGTAGGATTTTCAAGCGAGTGTGATTGAAATCCCACACTATACGCCAAGTCTGGTCTCGATCCAAGCATTAGGTACATCAGAGCGCCAACAGTTTATTTTTTTTATATTCACCCACATAGAGATATACTCTTATAACAAAATGTGATACAACCATTAACGTTTTCTTTTCACAAAACTAGGTGCAGAGGGATCTGGACAGAACAGTAACATTAATGAGCATAATGTTCAGCCCACTGGTCAAAGATTAAGTGCAGAGGGATCTGGACAAAACAGTAACATTAATGAGCATAATGTTCAGCCAACTGGTCAAAGATTAAGTGCAGAGGGATCTGGACAAAACAGTAACATTAATACGCACAATGTTCAACCAGCTCGGCAAAGGTATGAACCTGCTCATTCAACTCAGATTTGCGAAGGAAGCGTTGTTAGTTTGGGACTTTCGGATGGCTCTGAGTTTACTGGTGGCCTCTCGTCTTATGGAATATTAGAACCTTTTTGGATTTATATCTCACTATATTGTAAAATGATCGTTTACGTACGAACGCCAGATGGATATGGTTGGATTACAAATAAACTCACCTCGAAAACAGACCCTGTAGTGCATGTTCCTGATACTCTTCGGCAACCAAAATTTGTTACTTTAGATTTACCAAATGACACTTGTATCCGCGCATTTCCTATTAAACTTTTCAACCGAAATCGTACTGTTCTATTTCTACCACAGTACAAGGATAAAATCCACGTTTTTGTAGCAATGCCAAATGGAATTTCTTACAGTGGATCTTTCAAGTAGTAATACAAATTTCAGATAAACAATCATTTACGAATCTTTATAATTTCTTTCTAATTCGAAAATTTTTGTAATCAATTCTGATTTTCTTCGGATGCACGTCTCGGAAAGTTTCGGAAACGGTCTGTACAAAAATTGGACACAAGTCAATCCGAAATTCTCTTTCCAAAACTCCTACCAGAACGCTACAAAATCTTTGGATCTAATGAAAAAATAATGTTAATTTGAAAATCATGTAATACTCCTGAATAAAAACATGTAACATTTATTTAGTTTGAATACTTTGAAATTTAAAAATAAAATAATTTAGGTTTATAGGATAAGGAAGTTTCCTTCTTCTGGTAAAAGCCATAAGCTCCGTCTTATCCACGTTAACGGGATCAGGATCCGTCTACATAACCCTGAGCAGGAACCCCTAATTGGTTTAATACACGCACCAGGTTATCAATTATAAGCGCCCAATAGATGGATGATAAACTCCTTCCTGTGGTTATCTTCTTGAAATATGTGCCTTCACTTTATTACCATATTGTGAAGTGTGAAGCGTTCTGCTTTTCAACATTAAGCGCAACCACCTATTTACTGTGTCGCTAACTACATGTGTTTGCGCAAAATCGCATATAAATTCAATTGGGGTGTAAATTGATTACCTAGGAGAGGTCTGTCTAGTAAAATTTCCTCTTTCATGTAAAAGTCCACTAACTTTTCGAGTGTTTTCCGCATGAACCAGGTCAAGCTGATCGGTATAGAGGCCTCATAGTAGGTATCCTTACATTTGGGAATTCTTTGACCTTTCTCCGTACCACCCAGGTATATCTCATTGCAAAGCATACCCGGAAGATGCCGCACAATTGACCGACTAATGATCGAATTTCTTCTTGAATTAGCGCAGTGAATATTCCGTTATCTCTTGCGGCTTCAAATCATTTGAATTGTTTTACTGTAAGTTGTTCAGATCCTCCCAATAAGTATCTCAGTCAGCTTCTTTAGGGTTTCTGTACTTCTGAGCCTCAGGCTGTCAGATCACAAGGAGAAGCATATCTGTTTATGATCCGATAGAGACGTATACGAAGACACTTGCCACTTCTTGAACATACCGTCACAAAGGTATTATCCCGATTCAGTAAAGTTAGTTCATTAGTTAAAAGATAATCTGATAAAAACTCACCCCTGTTGTTTTTGTCCTTACTGCTTCAAGTCGAATGATGCGCGTTAGCATCACATCCAATGTTGGTGGGTCGTGGGAGTCAAGTGGTACATGGTACGCCAAACAAATCATCATAGCCTTCTGTATGGTGCTCGATCTTTATTGCTACCAAGTCTCTAGAACAAAATCTTGGTGAATAAAAAAATTTAATATCATCTCTGACATAAAGTGCTGCCCTAGTTGCTTCAACAGAAACCATCTAAAATTACTAATTCGCTCTTAGTTACGTATGGCTCTAACTTTCACCTTGTAAGACCAAGGTTCTTGTATTGAGGCAAAAGCTGGTTTTGCCGCCGTTTTGCGTCTTCTTAAGACAGCAGATGCTAGATCTTGTCTCCATTTTAACTTCCAGTTGTCTTCTCCACTTCTTCTGAAGACAACTCCTGTCTTACTTTGTCTTCCCGGATGGTTTTGATTTTTGATAGGACCTTCATTTTGATCCTCTTTAACCCATAGTGCGATTGGCAGAAGATCTCCTTAAGACTCTAGACCACACCTGGCTCTGCAGTTATTACAACGTGGGTAGCTTGGTTACTAGCCTTGGTGTCAATGACCTAGTATCCTCCTCTCTTCAAAGTCGTGTTCTAGACTCTTACCCTCTTCAGTGCTGCCTTTGGTTCCACGAACACACCGGAAATTCAAGCTACGAGCTTTACTGGCTTTGTGAGGTCTTTGTTGCCGATTACTTTGATATTTTCTCCCGCTCATAGCGCTTCCGCCACCAGATTCAATGAGGTAAGTTCAGGACATTCGTCCGAAGAGATAACGATGAAGGCATCATTCTTGATGCGGCAATCTTTAAATCTTGGGACGATTTCTCCTGGTTGCAGCCCGTCGATTTTCTTCTCCAGTGCCATTTCAATTGTCTTAACCTGGTCACCATCGAGTTTGGTTGTACGGAACCCCTCGGCGACTATGGCCATATTCAGGTGACTTTGAAGGGCCTGGCTATAAGATTATTTTGGATCACTCAGCCTCACCTTCTTCTGCTCCTTGACTTCATTCGGTGTGCTGCTGTCAGAATGGGGCCTCTTTGGAGTCCCCATTTGATTAGTTGTTTCGTCCGAATTATTTAACAATTGGCGTTTTAGTCTGTTCTTCGCCGGTCCCAATAATCTAACACGTCGTGGTTAAACTTTCATACAATCTATAGATAATTAAGTACTGATTAGAATAAACCAGCTCCTCAGTTTCAAAATCCCTTTCGGCATAAAGTGCAGCAAAGGGATTTCGTTCGGAACAAAGATAATCAACAGACATTCCCAAAAGTTTACACAACCTTTTGTGATCTTTTCGACCTCGACCCTCTGTTCCTACCGTTGAAACAAAAGGAACATCCACTGTTTTCAAAGTCATAGACGTTTCCTTCCACGTGCATTCGATAATTCCTAAATCGCTCTCGTGAAGATTGTGATTAAATCCCAAGATGATATTCGGCTGGACAAATGAATCACTCTGAAAGTATTCCTTGTAACCTAGTGCTTAACACCCAACATGAAAATTGTCTTCTCGAATTAGAGGTTGATAAACATGGCTGTTATCAGTTTGAAGATAAGTAGAATGACTAAAAGCCTCCGTCCCAATAAAAACGACCCTAATTATCAGCTCTGATAAAATAAGAAGATCTCTTCAGAAGCCGTAACTACCGACTTCCATGCTACTGGCACCGATGACGTGAACCACTAAGATAGAATTTTTTATCACAATATCAAGTTTCTCTATCGCATGTAGAAAAGTTAGAGGCCAAGTAGAAAATTTCGAGTAACCAATCTCGTGTAAGTGAAGATGTTATTTTTTAAATTAATGAATTATGTTGGTTACTGGTAATCAACAGCATTTATTAATTTCAAAATAACACCTTCACTTATTAATTACCCTGGTCAACACTATAAAATCTTGAGGTAATCTCCTGTAACCTGGTGATTTTGATTTAGGTAGTAACTGTAGGCGGTATTAAATAGGATTTAACAAACGTTTGCATGGAATAAGGTCGTTTTTTGAGCATTTCACTTTTCAGGGACACTTCAAGAATCTCTGGATTTTTAAACAATTTCGGAAAACTCTGGAAAATTTCACGTTATTTTCAGAAATACACTAAAAGCTTTAAGATCCTATGAATTCCCTTCAAATTATTGAAATCTATAAGAAATTTCTTGAAATCTTTTTAAATACCCTAAAATATTTCAAAAGAATTCAGAAAAATTCAGAAGTTACTTGAATTTAATAGTGGCTAACCCATTGGTTAATTTATTGAAAGAAAAGCGTCTGAAGGGATTTCTTCAGTTTAAAAAATTACTATAGATAGGGATTTTATTCAAAAAAGTAACTGTTGCCATTTTTTTCATAATCCCTGACTTTCCTGATAAAAAATAATCTCTGACTTTTCCCTGATTGAGAACAATTCTAAATTTGAAGCGTTGAAATTAGTTTGAGAAACATTAAAAATTGAACAATTCGATTTTCAATTTTCAAGTATCAAAAGACTTTAATTTTTATGTTGTACAATTTTGAGCGATTTAAATTTGAACCAAACATTTCTGAATTTTCAAATCTATAATCTATAAAGGATCAAAATGAAATTATTATATTTTTTGAATTTTCAATTAAAAATTGTTTAACTATGAAGGATTGCAATTGAAAGTTCTGAAATTTTTGATGTTTAAATTTACATTTGTTCAATTTCAAACGATCCGAATATATAAATGTTAAATTTTTTACGTTTTAAATCAATAAAAATATTAAAAGGATTTTGGCTTACTCCTTTGGAAAATTTTCCAATTTGAAATTGTTCAATCATTAATGCTTTCAATTTTAAATAAAATAACTGTGCAATCTGGAAGTATTCATGGACAGAGGATTCAAAATTGATCAATTTTTAATGCTAGGAATTTGAAAGTTTCTATCTGACATTATCAAAAATTAAATCTTTGCTATTAACATTTTTTGAATTGCTAACTATTGAGGCGTTTAATTTAAAATTATTGCACATTTTTCAACCATTTAAATTTAAAAACATAACATTTTTCCTATCAAAACAATAATTTTTCAATTTCAAGGACTTTAAATGATAAATTATATTTCTAAATATTGTATTTAAAAATCTTAAATTGTTTTCAATTTGAAAATGGTAGTATTTAAAATTGACTTCACAACAAAAAGATTAAAAGTAGCTAATTTTTATTACTCCGAACACAGATAACGTTTCTTTTATGCTAGGGTTAGGATAAAAAAAAACGTTTTACACAAAAACTATTGAAATTAGCCATTTTTTCACTCCGAATACAGATTTGATTCAAAACAGAAATAGGCCCTGATTATCTCAAAAAGTTGTTATATTAGTATTTATGGAGTAAAATAAGGCAATTCAATTCTGAAGTTTAGCCCGGGTTCCAACGCCCTTAAATCAGTACCTTCATGCTATACTCTCCAATCTGGGATTAGCTGTCTAAGCTCTCAAATCTGGGGTTGGCAGTTTGCACTCTCAAATCTGTGGTTAGCAGACTCAACTCTCCAATCTGGCGTTATCAGTCTGAACTCTCCAATCTGGGTTTAGCAGTCTAAACTCTCAAATCTGGGGTTAGCAGTCTGAACTCTCCAATCTGGGTTTAG